>JADAQX010000813.1:0-23607 GCA_015476325.1 Cardiosporidium cionae
TATAGGTAATTTTTTTTATTTCGCTTGTTTTTTCAATTGATTTTGTATATAAAAACTCAAAATGTATATAATTTCCTTCAGAAAAACTCTTTAGAAGAAGGAAAATTTTTATCTCCCTCCTCTTCTTCTTCTTTGAATTGGAAACAACGACGGGCATTCAGTGAAGCTTCCTCAACAATTTCTTCATTTTTATATCAAAAAAAAAATTCCTGTGATGAAGCATCTCCTCCTATTGGTAAATACATTTTTAAAATTATTTTAAAAAAAGATAAAAAATTTAAAAAAAAATGCATAAATAGACATGCAAACAAAAGATTTTTATCTTTCTTCTTCATTTGAATTTTTTTATGTATTGTTTTCATTTTTTTAAAATTATTTTTAAAAATTTCTTTGAAATTTTTAACTTTATCAAAAGACAAATAGAAATGAACAAAATTTTTTTTATTTTAATTATTTTGGAATGTTTTTATTTTTTTCTTTCTAATAACGTCTTACAAATGCATAAAAATTAATTTTTTATTTTGTTTATATTAATGTGAATTTGGATAAATAGTTTTGATAATTAAAAAAAAAATTTTTTTTAGTATTTAGAAATTCTTTCTTTATATATAGTTTTTGTAATGCAAAACATCCTACGTTTCATTTTTTTCTTCTTCTTCATAGGTTTTACAATGAATACATTACCTTCTCCTCGTCAACTTTTATCGCATGCTACCGAATTTTATGATTTTGAGGATGAGCAGAGTAAAGAAAAAGGAATTTTTTCTTCTGTAAGTATATATTTATCTATATAAAGTTTTCGATTTTTCTATTATAATTTGAAAAAAAATAATCTATTCTCTTTTTTTTTTAAATTAAAATCTTTTTTTAATATTTTATTTTAGTGATTTGATTTCATTTTAAATTAGTATATATATTTTTTGGGATAGTTTTTAATCGAGTGTTTATAATTTTATTTTTTTAATTAATTTTTTCATTTTAAATAATTGTTATATATATATATATATATATATATATATATTCTATAAGATGTTAAATACGAATGAACGATATAATGAAAAACGAGAGAAGATGGAACTGGAGGCATCCCATCTGTTTGAATATTCTAATGAAGAAATGGATGAAAACATTAAAGAGGATCAATGCACAGGTTTGAGAGAGAGAGTGAAAGAAAAACGAAATTAAAAAAATAAAAAAAAAGGAGGAATTCCTATATTAAAAAAAGTGCAATACTAGGATAAAGAAAACATAGGTTCATTATTACAAAGTAAGAAGAATAAAAAAAAAATATGGAGTTTGTTAAAAAAACAGGAGTTTATTGAAAAAAATCTATAAAAAAAACCTAAAAAAATTAATTAATTAAAAAAATCTATTAAAAAAATCTAAAAAAGAAAAATAAATAAAATATAAATATATAGTAGGAAATGTAATTTATGATAGTAGAAAAGGGGAGAGAAACTGTGAACGAGACGTATTAAGTAAAGCTTAGAGTGTGTGGCTTATTAAATATAAGGCATACATTTATAAAAAAAAATATATATATAAAAATTTTTTTATAAACTCTATTTAGAATATTGAAAGACTTTTTGTGGCTATTTCTTCATTCGTTCATTTTTAACAGATTTGATTATTTTTTTTTATTTCCAAAATAAAATTTATGATTCATTTCTTTTATTCAACATATGTTTTCACAATTAAAAGGATCCTACATATTTGGAAATTTCTCCTGTTGAACATATATTTTTGCAATACAGAACTGGAAAATTCTTTCATTTTACGAACAGGAGAAGAAGAAAAAGCATTCCCTTCTTTCAAACCTTTATCTACATCTAAAATGCATATTTCTGCTTTTGAAAGAAGACAAAGTAAGAAGAAAAAGAATTATGTTGAGCCTAAAGTGGTTATTCCTTGTGATTTGGTTAGTTTAATTTATTCTATATTCCTTGATTAATCGATGTATGTGTTATAACTTTTTTTCTTTTTCATTTTATCTCATTTTTTTATTATTTTTATTTCATTTTTTATATTTTATTTATTCTCATTTTTTATTATTTTTATTTCATTTTTTATATTTTATTTTTTCTCATTTTATTATTTCATTTTTCCTCATTTTATTATTTCATGTTTCCTCATTTTTAAAATAATTTTCTTCCTCATTTTTCCTCATTTTACATTACTACCTAACGTATCCCATAGAGAAGAAAAACTATAATACTAATCCATTTTATTTCAAAAAAAAGAATAAAATGGAAAACTTATAGTTAACAACTGCATCTAACAAAAACAGAAAACTCCAGTGTATGATTGGATATAAAAGGAATAATAATCACAGAAGTAGTGTCTCTCCATTTTGTGTGTGTGTGTATGTTTGTATATTTTTTGTGTAGACAAATACTAAAATAGAAGAAAGTAGTTTAAATACCAAGAAAGAAAGTGACGTAACTCTTCCTCGTGGAAAGCGAACAAAAATAAAACGTATGAAAGAACGATACAAAGATCAAGATGAAGAAGAGAAAAAATTGGCATTAGAACTCATAGGTTCAATGGAGGTAAATTTGTTCACTTTAATTTAATAAAATTGTTTATATACTATGAATGTATATACTGGGAGGGTTTGCATATTTTAATTTTCTCTTTAAAGAATGAAAAAATAATGTAAAAGTGAATGGTTTGCACTCGCCTTTGAAAATATTCTGAGGAATGGGGGAAAGGCATCTGAGGTGTGTACGTACACGCAAGTACTTATTTTTATGCCTTATTTATCGTTTACTAAGTAGAGAAATAGGAGCAGCCATAGTTCTATGATGGGTCTCTGTGTTTTTCTTCAGTGTTTGTGGTGAAGAGTGTGTGTGTTGTTTATTTTTTTTTGAAGAAGCGTGTTAGTATGCCTCTTTTTTGAAAAGTATTAAAGGATACCTATAGTTTTATTTGCATTTTGGATTTCTTTATAAAATCTATGCATAAGTTTTTTTTGTATTTTTTCTTACATTAAATATTTTTAGTATGCCACCGAAAGAAAGAAATATAAAAAAGAGATTCAAGCAATAGGATGGTGTGAGAAGTAAACTGGGGGTTTGAAAATTTTGTTTTTAATTAATAAGATTTTCTTAAACTTTGTGTATTCAAACTGGGGGGGGAGTGGCTGGCAATACAAGGGAATTAAACGAAGGAAATATCCAAATAAGGAGAAAGAAAAAAATTGACTAAGCCATTTTTTCTCACTTTTGTGTGTGTGTATTTTTTTTTCTGGTAATTTTTAGGTTACAAAAGGGTCAAAGAAAGAGATGCAACAGCATAAAATGGAGATAGCAGCGGATGGAAGTTTAAAGCATCAAGAAGAGAAAATGGAACCGAATAGTTTGGAACAAAATGTGCATCGAAATGCTCAGTGGATAAAGCATAACTTTGGCGCTAAGGTTTGTCTAATGGTCTATTTTAGAAAGGAACTGTGTCATGTATCTTTAAAAATCATGTTTTAAAGGAGAAGTGTCAAGGAATTTTCGAATTTGACGGTAGAGTAACACTACGTTTTCCTCATCAATTTAATGGATTCTCTAGGTTGCTGTCGTAGTGAAATAGAAGAGAATTTTTGTCAAAAAACCACCTAATTGTATATAGGATTGTATAATTTTTCAAATTTTACTATGCTCACACTTTTGGAATTTGCCTTAGTCTGTAGTTCTACGTGGTTTTGTAAGCAGGATGCAGAAAGAAGCAGTGCTGCAGAAATTAACGAATTATATGGTAATCCTGATGAAAATGATTGTTGTCTATCTGCAATCCCTGTGTGTGCTCCCTCTGATTCATTGAAGGTAAGGAACGTTTTGATAGTATGTAAAGATTTCATTCCTACACTGCATTTTTCTAAAACTTGTAAATACATGTAAATATATGTACCGACTATACATTATTTTGTTGATATATATTTTCCTGTGCCATATTTCTGTTAGAATTACCGCTATTGCGTGAAACTTGCACCAGGAACCAGTAAGCGGGGTCAAGCAAGCCAGCAAGCACTGAAATATTTCCTTCGCCACAGTGAAAATGATACCATCAAAGAATTGATAAAATCGGTTAAGGTTTGTACATTAGAGAATATATACGCCCTTACGTGTGCTTACTTGCCTAAAAGTAACTGAACTTTATAAAGTGCAAGCAATGCTTTATTTTCTTTGCCGAAGTTCTAGTGCATCGATCCGTTTGAATTTTGCCGTTTGTGTTTTTAGATTGAAGATATCGCTCAATGCTTAGTGGGTTCGGTAAAGATTGTGCTTGAAGATGGGTTGCACAAAAAAGGCAAATGGAGTAATGCCAATAACATCGATTAAATGATCTTAAAATACTATTGAATTTACACGAAAATTACTCTTTTGTAGAAACATTGCTATACACCTGATATAAGAAAATCGTTTATAAGAAAATCCCAAATTAGTTTACTGTTATCCTTTGTTGCAACGAAAGCACGCACGAATAAAAAGGTATTCTCAAATGTAATGACGTCCATCTATTTTCTTTTACCCTTAGAAAATAGATGAGTCTTGTGCTTTTTCCGCTATAAATATGTGTACGTCTATGATATACTGTAACACATCTCATCAATTTCCCTTAATAAAGGAATGAAAAAACTCAAAAAAGTGCGTATTAAGAATACACTTAAATTAATTTCACTAACCAACCTCGAATTCGCTTTTAAAAATGCTTGGCAACGCTTTCTAATAAAGTCACTTAAATGGTTAAAACTGATCAAATCAAGTTTTTTTTCAAGTAGATTTTATAAAACTACCCTTACAAAATTTGATGTGTGCATATCTATTGAAGCTTATTTGCAGGGAAATGGAATTGTCATCAACTTTCTATATAAAATGCTTTTCGTGACAATGCTTGACCAGCAAATAAATTAAATCCTTAACTCTTTTGCTTGGGTTGTTTGCATTTATTATCGAAATTTCGTCATTCATGTAAGATAGATTAATGTGTCATGGCTCTATACAATTTGAAAAAGAAGTGGAGCGCGTGAAAAACCATTTGGTTGAATCATGCTGTTCACTATATAAAAAATTTTTGAATGCGGTTATCGCAAGAACGTTTCCTTTTGCTATTTAAGTACCATCTGTTTTTTACTCTGCACTCTAAACTTCAGGTACTCTAAGTTTACTGTAAAATCATGTCCTAGTTTATGCAAAAATGTTTCAATAAACACATTTAATTGGAAAAGCTTCTCTTGATAGTAAAACTCAAATCATGCTTACAAAGATACCTATCTAAGCATTTAACTATTGCATGAATTAAAAAGTGTAGTGTTTATTGAGAAAATTTGCCTTTTGCTGAAGTGCTACCTAGCATTTGGTAATCGCATATTTAAAAAACTTAAGGTCGAATTGCATCGTCAACTTTCCATAATTTTGAAGGCTGCCTTGGTTTTGAATTGATAAGAAAATTATTCTCATTTTTGAAATTTGTATGATTTTTATAGCGGAACTGCTTGCTGTTCTGAAATTCGTTTTATAATTATATTCGACACCCCACGATATCTTTAAATACACATCGATGTTTTAACAAGCAGAAATCCTCAACTAAGTGAAGTGTAGGTGCCCGAATGAAGAATAAAGTCTTTGCGTTTTCTCCATTTTTAGTAAACGTGAATCAATCTTAAAATGCAATTTGACTTGAATTGCATTTTGAGTTTATCCATTGTTGCCGATCCACTCCACTTTTGCAAACTTCTTCAGTTCCATGGACAAGACTTCTGCAATACGAACGTCCTGCTTTTCTCGAATACTAGTTGGGCACCCCAACACCGACCGGCATTAACTAACGTTTCCGGGTAACGTCGCTCAATGCTATCGAATATCCATTTCGTAGCTCTGAGCACCACTGTTCAATTCCTCTTCCAAAAGTTGAATATTTCGACAATGCATTATAGAAGAAGGAATAATAATGAAAAATGGAAACAAAAATAATGCTGTGATAGTCCAGAGAAAAGGGTTATATGAAAGTTGATTTATATTGACTAAAAGAGGTAAAAAAGGAACACTTGCAGCGCAGCATACCACTAACAACAAAATTCCATCTCTTGAGAGGAATTTCATGGTCAAGCAATTTCAATAAGGTTACAAACAAAAATTCCAGTATGCACTTTTCAAAAAGGAAACATTGAATTCTTGTGATAAAAAGAAATGTCTTCGGCAGTGCTTCATCCCCAGCATTCTCGCGCTATTGACTAAAAAAAGAAATTGAATGGTACGCACTAAAAAGAGAACGCATACCTTTAGAATATTTTTACAGTACGCTTAGCAATATTGCATGATTATATTTACAGAAACTTTTAGGCTGAATTTCAAAGAAACGGCCTTGAATTACGTAGTGTGAAATAGTAGAACGCGCAATTTTTGGGACAATGAAATTCAAAAGCAAACTGAATTTTTTTGGTATGGGATAAAAGTAGCTGTTACTGTTAAAAACATAACTTTACACCCCCACCGAAAATACTAAATTTTGTTTCATTCAATTAAGGTACAAATTAATACTTTTTTATACATAATTTCTAAATAAAGAAGGGGTAAGAGTAAGTTAAGATATAGTTCTGAGTTGCCTAAATGCGACTACGGTGGAAATAACGGCATGCGCAACGTGCCAATTACTATGCTAAAACAAGTCTGAAGCAAAGCTCTCCAAGCTGCTTTGAAAAATTTTTTTTAATTCAATTCTTCAACGTTGGGGAAAAATTATCCATATCCAGAACTTTACCTTACCTAGCGCATTTATTTAATAGTTTTTAATTAGTTTGAAAAGCGCGGTAGTCCGCATGCCGTGAAACTACTTGCCATTGTGTTCTACAAACTAAGAGATTGGATCATTACAGTGTACAAGCACATATTCATAAAGAAAGAACTGCTACCTGCCAAAGTAAATTTCTAGTTTCTTTATCTGCGCTTATTGCGGAGTTGCATATCTTGCACCACGGAGGGCAATTTCACTCCGCTATTTGTGGCTAAGGGAATCTTTCACATTATGAGCTTTTATTCTATTTTTTCTACTACATTAGCTAGCGTCCTAGAATTTTCTAACTCAAGCAGAACGAGGAGTACAAAATAATGGCGTGCAGTTACTTTTAATTTTGACCACAGCAGATTGCTAAACTTTTCATTTGACAAATTAAAAAAAATTACATCCCTCTAAGCTCTACGAAGTAATTCATACATTTTATATCATTCAAAGGTATTCAACGAATTTTGACTAGCAAATAATAATGGCGCAAATTCCAGCCTCCGTTGGACCAGAAATATATATGCAATCAAATACTAATCCTGTGGAAGCAAGCCAAGCAGAAAAAGTGCATATAACACAGCTCGATAAAAGCAATAGTCAATGCTGGAATGCTATCACGGGAGAGCCGTTAGCACATCCATGTAAACAACTTAAACCAGTGAAATATACTTAGGCAAATTATGTAATAACTTGTTGACTACTCATGTTTAATATCTGCCTTTACGATGCATTTCTGAAATGTTAAATTTCTTGCTACAGCTAAGGCAGAGTTAGTCACCGATACAAGCAGTACGCATTACGCTTATGCTGATAATAGAAACGGATACTATAACATTGAGAATCCGCAGGATTTCCATGATGGAGAAACTCTGCAGTACATGATGCGGCATATGGAATCGGTGGAATACACATGTGTAGACAAATTGAAAAAGGAAGGAACGTTAAAAAAAATGGATACATTGACCCGCCTTTGCGAAGCTCAGCAGCAGAGGAATATAGCAACAGCAATCACACTTTCAACTTTATCGAAAGTAATAGCAAACAACTTGTATACAAGCTACGATAATGAATTTTACAAAAGGAACTTAAAGTTTACACAGCTTACTTTACCATAACATTCAATATAATAAGGTACACACGCTTAAATTTTACTTGCAGCGTGGAGTCTTACCCAGAATCCGTTTCATCCGGCTCCGTCCACGTTACCAACTGCGGCAAAACCAAATGGTGCGGCGAACTCTGTGTGATTGTTGACCCAACCTGGAAATTTCTAACAGAAAAAAGATTAGCCTTTAAGCACAATATCTTTTAGAATAAAATGAATATTCGCATGAGTTAGGGTTTAGCATCTGAGAAAGGTGTGGAAATATTAATGTATAACTTTCTTACCCTAAAATCATCCAGTACTGCTCGTGCACTTAAAAAGCTGTAGCGATGTGCTTTTACTTTCGATACCATTTCGATTAACTTAATCTGCTGAAACTTAACTTTAGAAAGCTTAGCCTTTACTACACGGGAACTTAGTCTTATAGAAGCATCGAACAATGCATAATAAGCATGCTTATAGGGTTTCCCAATACCATCAAACGCAGTTTCACTAAATTTTATAGAAACTGAAAAGGTAATCCTTTTTTATCTTACTAGATTTGACATCAAGTTCAGCTCAACTATGGTATATCTGCAAATGAGGATATCTATCCTTTACATACCAAAATATCCATAGTTGGAATGAAAAAGCGAAGATTTACATAAAGGTTACAGAATCATCTTTCTAAAACATGTAGATGTTTTAGAATTTTGAGTCGATTATACAATGCATCATAACCATAAAAAAGTTTTCAGCACCAAAATTCAATTAATTCATACGATTCAAATCGGTACCCTAAAGTTAAACTTTGGCAACGGCAACTGCTATCTTTTCAAGTATAAGCTTAAATATTAAAAATCTTCTATTATGCTAAACTCTTTTGCGCCTAAATCAGAAATTAGGAAGGCCTCAGGAGGAGGTGGTGCGTCATTCATTAGTAAATTTCGATCTTCTGAGTATGGCTGATACAAAGAATTCCCACTTGCTATAATATCCGTAAGGCCACATAGATCTTGTGAAAGTATATCACATTCCTAAAAATCAATAAATTTACAATAAATATTGTGCTGGCTTATTATCTCACTAAAATCAGTCATTCATAAAGAAAAGAACATCAAACTCATACATGTCAAAGTTATTAAAGCAAGTAGCTGTAGCTAAAAAGGTACAACTACGCGCAACTGAAATTATTTCCAAAACAGGGAAAAATTTGCTAAAATGACAACATACATGAAAAGCATCAAATAACATTTTTCTTGGAAGAACTTACAGGTCGTGTAAGCAAGTTCGGGTTTAGAGGTATCGATGGCACTATTTCATTCTTTTCAACAACGTTAAAGAAAGAATCCTTCATAACGCAAGGCAAGTTTTCTTTAGCGCCATTGGTTATATCTTTCGAAGAAGAATGCGTGAAATTCCTACGCAATGAAGCAATGGCATCTTAGAAGTATCAATCTTCTATTATGAATCATTTTTACAAATAGCTCTTTCAAATCTGTTTGATAAATGATACTAGATGTGTATCTTAACGTTCTCCCAAAAAATGATACATCGCATAATTTAAGGCGATTTCTTTACATTCGGAAACTGAACGCATTCTGCTACAGAACGCTGTTTGAGTGAAGATTCTTAGGTACAAAAACCCCAAATAATGCAACAAAAAAGATAAAAAATATACATGCACACCGAAAAAAATTTAGTCAAAATAAACTTTTAAACATGTTAAAAATGAAAAATAATAAATCTACCTTCGCTGTTTAAATGGAACAACTTGCTTGGTCCGCTTTCGTCTTTTTGATTCGATTCTTCCCTATCAGTTTATTTAAAATAAAACTTATCACTAAATACTGCGCGTTTCTTAGCAAGTAGCTAACTATTTTTTTGGAATGCTAACATAACAAGTAGCTTTTATTTGGTAATAATACAAAAGTATTCTGTTATTCTTAGCAGCTAAACTCTTCTCACTACTACGATCTCTAAACACTCAGCTCGTACTTTTAAGGAAAATATGGATTGCAACAGTGAGAAATGCAGAGAAAACAAAATTATGCACTCTGTCCCTTCCTATGGTATTGAGAATGTCAGCTATAAAAACTATCAAGTTATTCATGAAAATACAGACAATTAGAAAAAAAAAAAACTTACTTTCAATTCAGTGACAAGCGTTTGGATATTGTAGAATTTCGCTTCGGAAAGAAGCTGTTGCAGCACGTATAGTTTATTGGAGCAATGTAATCTGCTCGTCCGGAGAAAATTTAAAACGATATGAAAATATTTTCCTGTAAAAGCCCTATATAGTCTAGTAATACGTCATTTTTCAATTTTTTGATGTTTGGTATCTTAGAAAGGCATCAAAAATGCAGTAAGTCTTATAGGAAGGCTTTTTAATGAATCAAATTATAAAATTAACTGATTCATTTTAGCTCACCGTCGCGGTCGAAGAACTCGGCGCATTCACCCGCATGACTATCTGGAGTAGCACACAAACATAGGCGCATGTTTCTAGCAGGTACACTAAAAGTCAACAAGAGGAAACAACCAAGCATGACAGGAATACGTGACCAAATTATTTTTATTGAGCAACTAACTGCACATCAACCCAAAGTTATGCTAAGGGGCAAACACAGTCAAATATTCTCTGTCGAACTTTATTAGGCGGATCATCATTAAAATCAACTATTACAGGCGACACGCATCATTTTAGATGAAATGAAGTTTCAGGTGATAGCCTAAGAACCTATTTTGAACTCACTGGAACAACTAGTAAGAAGTTTACAGTGCGGCCCTCCACGCAAAAGAGTCTCTGTAGTGGTCTTGAATACAGTTCCTCCAATATCCAGTAACACAGTCGAAGATTCTGTTACACAAGAATGGATCGACATAATGTCGTCACAAAAGTACTAGATCAAGAAAAAAATGTAATTACACCGCCTGACATTTGAAATGAAATGATGTAAACGAGGAAATTACCCTCTACCAAGAGAATAAACTGGGATTTCAGTTGGCATTTTGCAACGTGGGTGCGTGGGTCCAGATTTTAGGTTCTAGAAGTATCAGTCTATCAAAGACTAATTCTGAATGCATACATTTCTTATCTCTGCACAAAGGTTTCTTACCTGAACAAGTAAATTTGTCGTTGTCCCTGCTTGCTGATGAGAAATGCGCCGCTTTCTCATGTTCTATCTAGGATGTATCCGGCGCGTAAGAGCAGTGACTATCCCAGTCGTGATTTTCATGGTAATAACCCTACAGTATATCCATCTTGCGATAAAATAAGTTTCCATTGTAATAGATTTCTTTCGCAACACCGGCTTAACTTGTTGCTCAATGCAGATACTTTTCTGATGGTTCGTGGAACTGTTTGCTATTTCTACATGAAAAATATTTGAAATATAAATCCATTTTTATTATCATTGGATACCAAATTAGCAATGCATAGGAAAATGCATTCTAAGTTATTTTGTTAAGTGGTATAGGGAACCTCTAATGAAAAAAGGGATTCTACAACAATATAAAGATTATACTTCGTTAAGAATTTAAGTTGAAAAGGGAATGGCGATTAAAACAAACTACTTTAAAGACATACATTGAGAAGATGATCAAAAAATCAAAGCAAGCTAGTATCGACTGGCATATCACTAGCATTCCGCTCTGTGCTCAAAAAGGCTTTTATTGCAAAACCATGTATATGTTACCGCAAATTTTCTAATCTTGAAAATTGTGTTCCAGCATTATTATGTGTTTATCCAATCGTATTTTAAGCTCATTTTGATACTTTGCCTTAAATCTGATGCTTTTTATCCGTAGTTGTTAACGCTTAGACTTTGTAGGTAAAAATATGACCCATAAATTCTAGTCCTACAGTTTTGTAGATCCTTCATTTCCTATTTGTTATAGTTTTTTCCGAATGTATTCTTATTATTGTATTTGCATTTAAAAATACAAGGCTTGTGTTCTATTCACCTTTTTTCAAACTTGATAAAAAACTCCAATTCAATATATTCTTTATTTTCTAAATATCTTTTAAAAAGAATTTTAGTTTATTGTTCCAATACTAAGTAATTAAGAACTTATAACACTAAAAAGTTTAAAGATTATATACATTCTTGATACCATTTTACTATCGCAGTAATTAAAAGCTAAATTTTCTAGTTGTTTCTTAAAAGTAAATTTAACAAAAATATTAAAATCGTTACCAAAAAGTAATTCTTTAAAATAAAACAAAGAAAAAACTTTAAAAAGTTGTTTTACACCAAAAATTTGATGTATGTGAAGTTTTTTACTTGGTTTATCAAATGAAAATAAAAAGAATATAACTATCCGATCATTACTGATGCAGAAGCTTAACTTTTTTTAAAGTTATTCTATTGGTAAAAACAAATTAACTTTTTGCATTAATTGTACATCTTTTTATGAAAAGTATTGCTTAGGTGAACGTTCAATTGCCTCGTTTTTGTCTCTACAGATTTGCGCACTCTGTTACTACTTTCATGTACAAATGAGGAACTTTTACTTCTGAGGATACTCTTTGATGCAATCCTATTTTTACGCGGCATTTTATTAATGGTATTTGACAATGGGATTGGCCCATTCTTACCATTTGACACAGCAAACGACAGGGATTTATTATAGTTGCCTGTCGGAATTTCATTTTGAATATCGCTTTGATAGCATGAATTTTCCGATTCCGATGCACATTCTCTCGCTGAATACGCACTTGTTGTATTTTGCAATATAGATTTCCTGCGCATCTGCAAAATGAGCACAATTGATTATATTTCTAATGAATACTTTTAGCAGAATATATTATATGTAACGGCAAGTTTAAGTGCAAAAACAAGACATATGACGTACAATATCCATATTTTTTTCAAAGGGTAAATCTATTGAATCATATGAATGGTCATCAAATCTTTGCAGATTCTCCAAAAGTATGCTTAAAATATCCTCAAGTAATTTAACGTATGTATTTTGACTTGCAACACCTTCAGAAGCTGAGAAATATATAAAGTATTGTCATCTTCATAACTCTGTGCCCAATTTTATTGAGAATATTACAAGTTACTTATCATTATTACATTGAATTTTGCAAGAATAAAGAGTGGCATAATATTTTACTGCACTAACTAATGCAAGAATTTGCATACATAACTAAGATAAATATTGCGTAAAAAGATTAACTCTATATAAATGAAAACAAGCTTTGTTCAAAGCAAAAGACTACGCATTTTGTATTTTAACTGCATGATTATTTTAGAAAATTTGCACAGCCTCAACAAAAGGTTTTTGTAGTGCTTTATTGAGAAAAGATCAAAATCCAAAGAAAGAACCTGTTTTTTCACTAGCTGGCTGATAAATATCATTGCACTTTAGATATGTCTCTGGAACAGAGTTATTTTCTAAGGAATGACAATTTGAGTTTATATAGCTTGTAAGAGCATTTTGAACAAGACTAATTGATAAACAAATTATAGCCTATAAGAATAAAATCACCAAAAGCAATAAATTTTTAGTCATGCAAAAAATTGAATTTTTGTGTACTCGCGTATATAGAATAATCAAAAACTTTAACATGCTTTAAGTTATTACTTTTTTGTGAAATATACAATTTACTACGCAATCAGATTAGTATAAAAAGGTATTAAAGTTATTAATAAGTTTTAGAAAAATATTTTTCTATTAAGCATGAGGAGGCATTATCAACTTTGTTGCCACAAAAATACCAGTAAATTTTGTTCGCTTTGTTTAAGATATTTTGAATTTATTTGATATGCCGAAATAGGATGCGATAAAGAAATTCGAGGACAAGATTGGCAATAAGCATCAAAACTGGTAGGATGGAGCGGACATATTTGGATCATCTGCAAAACTGGAGGTAGCATGCTAATCAAATATTTTTTTGAAGATATTAAATCAGCCGCCAAAGTTGTTGCAAATGAATCAGAATTATATATGGATAATAACTGATTAGATTGTTTAAATAGGGCAATCTAAAAACAAATGGAACAAAATTATTTTATGTGCTTTTTTATAAACAAAATTTTTTTACACACCAAAATACACGCATGATAAATAAGCAAATTAAAAGGTCAATTGCTTAAGTTTGCTACTTTAATAAATTGATTTTATATGTTTTACATTATATACTTAAAATATTTTTGTTTTTTAATTAATCTTATTGTATTTATAGTTTTGAAATAGCATAAATAAATTTTAAAAATATACCAAATAAGGTTCAATAAAGTGATTTTTTTGCAAGTATAGAGAAGAAACATTATTCAATTGTTTAAAATTTTCATTTTTGCTTGTCGATTCAAATAATCTGAAATATACAATACATAAATGCTTCTCAAATTAAAAAAGCTATTGTTCATATAATTCAAAATTCTTAATATACTTTAATTAAATTTTTTTATACAAAAAATAAAAAACAAATGTCAATTAAATTAAATGCATGTAGTTTTGCAATATAATTTACTTTAAAACAGGTGTGATTTTACAATCTTCAAACTTATTTCTTTGCGTTAGTTTTGGAACCTGCAAAAACTTTCACATAACTTTTTTCCATATTTGAATTTTAGCAAACGCATTAATATAAGTTATAATTTTAACCTGCTTTAACCGGCGAGGATTTTTACTTAACATTGGTGGAGAAGAATTTATAAATTGAGTAGTGGTTACAGGTTTTATCAATTCTGAGTTTATTTGAGGAAATGAGTTTAAAGAAAGCCTGAGTTTGTCAATAGTTAAACATACATAGAATTTACATTGTCAAATTTTCTAAAATTCTAATATAAGCCTTGCTTTTTATTTGATTTTTATTAACACATTTATAGCAAAACTATTTTCTACATTGTATGTTTTAATTAATATTTAAAAAAATTGAATTGTTATAAATTAGCTTTAATAGATGTAATAAAAACATACTTTAAATTTAATATAGTAACATAAAAAACGTACCGATTATTAATATTTAATACTGTAGTATCACAAATTAAATTTTTTTCTCCATTTTTAATATTATTTAATGAGTTGGTCAATTTCTAAATTAATTTATATAGCACAAAATGTTTATATTAAAAACTTAATTTTTAAAATTTATTAACCTACTTTTATACATTAGCAAAATTATTGATAATAATTAAAAATTATAAACTTTTATTAATACTTTGTAAAATTTAAGTAATACAGTTTATTTATCATGACTATATATTTATTATCACTTAAAATTTTATAATTTGAATGTACCATTTTTTGATTAGCTGAATTTAGATCTAAACTCATTTTTGTAGTTTGTGTTGTTAATAGACAATTCAATTCTTGGTAAAATAATCCAGAAAAAGGGGATGAATTCAATTGAAATTTTAAATAGTAAAATTTTATATATTGAAGTAAATATTTTAAAAAATGATTTCTTTTTTCATCAATATCAAATGAACAATTTTGACCAACGGAAACGTTTTCTGATTTTTGAAAAATATTTATATTTTTTATATTTGGTAATTCAAACATTTTAGTTGAGTCACTAAAAACATTACAAATAAGAATTTAAACTTGTGCATTGCATTTAATAAAATTAAATGAGCATATAAAAACGCATGGAAACATTATAATGTCTAAAATGTAACAATATTGTATAAAATTGAAACAAAAAAATGTAAATGTTATAAAACAATTGTAATGAAATTAGTTGTTTTTGCTTTTTATTTTATGTAATATTTTTTGAAGTATCAATTTTTTATTGTTCAATTTTAAATTAATATATCAAATAAATTTTAAGATACTTTATAATAAAAAGTCATTGCACTATCTTACTAACTTGTTGGTTTCCTGAGGATATTTCACTGACTTTGGACTAAGTTTATTTCCTACATCACATATATATTTACTCAAAGTTTCTAAATGAATTCTGGGAGTTTGACATGTCCATCCATCTTCAATTAAGTCAGCTATATGAACAATGCAAAAAAGTTGTTGTATAGTATAAAAATATTTTGAATTGCTGTCAGGATTGCAATTAGATTTGCAATTTTTTTCCGTATGAAGCAAAGGTAAAAATCGCGAAATTGGTGGAAACTTCCGTGTTGGTTTATTTAGAGGTGTTTTTTGGTAGTGTAGCAAAATTCTATACAATGCAACATACAATAAAACAATTTTGATTATAATGAATTTTATATTAAAAATTAATTGTTATAAATAACTAAAATTTAATGCGTTTTTTAAAATTAATAACTAGGAAACTTATTCAATAGTTTTTATTATAAACTTTTTTGTGATAATTTTTATTTAAAATAAATGTTTTCCAAACAAAAATATTTTAATAACGCACCGTGGAAGAAACCATTCTAAATTATATCCAAATAATATATCCAAGAATTGATCCCATCCTAACATTTTATACAATTAAAATATTAAAACGTAAAAATATTAATAAATTATTTAAATTAATTAAATTGGTCATTAAATTTGTTACACTTACCAAACGGAAAATAAGCATTTTCTAAAATTCCAATTACTTCTAAAAATGGACGTGTACTCATATTTGCAAATTTTTTAACAGTGTGAAATGCAAAAATCTCTGCTTGCCGTCGCTGACATTTTTCGGATTCATTTTGATTAAAACAAAAATATTCGCAAGTCAACAACCAATCCATCTGTAAATTTGTATTGCAATAATAACAAATAGTTTTATATGTGTTAATATTATTCTATAAATAATTTAAGTCTATTAATACGGCTATTTTTATTTACATAATTTATGTTAATCATTTTGTATTTTTTTTCCAATAAAGCCCAAAATACTTTTTCTATTAAAAATTTTATTTTTAGTTTTTGCATTTGTATTGCAATAAATTAATACATATTTATTTTTTTATAATGCAATTTAAAAATATATTTAAAATATAGTTTTTTTATAGTAATATAAAAATATAATCATTTTTAATTTATTAAGAATAAAAAAATATTTTTACAAATGGCATTAAATTTACCGTTATTTGTAAATCTGGAATTGATGCAGTATAAATTGGTAAAATTAAATAATGGGGTGGCGGAAAAATTGAATGCAAACTGTTGTATTTCCGAATTATTTTTTGGTCTTCGTATTGTTTATTTTCATAAAAAATATTCTTTGCTTCAATGGTTCCCTGCAAATCCTGTAAAGTTAAAAAAAATAAAAATAATAAAAAGTAACATTTTTACAATATCAAAATATATTAAAATGTAGTAAAAACGTTTTTTTCTATTAATAAAAATGAAGTTGTAAAATAAATACTTAACTTGTGTTATTTGTAATTTAAAACATTTTAACTTTACATTTACGTCTTAAATTATTGCAGTTTTTAAATATGTACCTTATCTTTTAAATAAAGAAGTATGCCGCTAACTGCCAAACAATGCAATGTCCACGTATTACTTTGTTTATCTTGAATGTATATTGCGTCTATATTTAGCTAAATAAAGATTGTAATAAACATGCTATTTTATTATTTTTGTTTTTAATAATATATCTAGCCAATTACCAAAATGCTATTCTTAAATTATATTTGACAACATATATTTAAATTGCATTTCTTATATGTAAACTATTTCAATTTTCTTACTGTAGGAAGATGTAAATAAAAATATCGTTTTATCCAATCAAGAACCACGTATAATTTTTCTAAACAATGCGTAATACGTAAAGGCAATCAAAAAAAGTTACTTGGAATCATATTTTAATAAAAAAATATTAAAATACAGTTTATATTTGGGTTGAATTTATAAGTCAAAACACAATAATATGTTATAAATATTAAAATTATTATTTACCTGATTTGTCCCAGCGCCCTTTGTTTTTTATATTATCTCGCATATTGCTTAAAAATACGTAGTATTTGCTATATAAATGCTGAAAAAAGTGGTTATTATCCCTTTATAAACACATAATAATGCATATAAATGAATTGCAAATATAGAAAATAAAATATATTATAAAATAAAATAGCTTATATAGTTTTTATATGTTTTTTTACTTAAAATTCCAAAAAGGTGATTCATTTTTGCATTGATTACAATTCTCCTGTTATTAATAATAAAATAATTTTTTGAATATTGTTAAATATTTGTTTTTCTAATAAGACGCAATTTATATTTTCATATTGTAAATAATTAAATCAATCTAAAAAAAGTTTATATCTTTTTTTAGAAAAAATTAAAAGATAGTAATTAAAAACATTAACATACCTCTTTCATCTTCAAAAGAATATTTTTATTTTTTTCTCCTATATTTCGCTTTAAAGTAATTGCTGCAGAAATATTTTTTTGAAATGCATTTTTTCAAAATAAAGCATTTATGCAATTATAAATCTATATATTATCTTTATGTATTTAATCATTTAAATAAAATAAAAAATAATATTTTTTTTGATTAATAGTTTTTAGTAAAGATTTACTTACATTTACAATTTTTAATTTGTACATTTAGTAACCATATTCAATAAAATCTCACCTTCAAACCATTTTTTTAACGAATGAAATCCCCCACGATGCTTTGGTAATAACTAAAAATTAAATAAAAAATAATAAATAATAATTAAAATAAGCAAAAGTTAAGCTTTATTTATTTAAAAAAAATTAGTTTAGTGATAGTATTTTTAGATTCAAAAAATGAAATATTTAAAAATATTAAGCATATTACCTGAGATGAATTCTCTTTCAAGTTTATAAAATCTTCGATGGAAGGACGAAATGCTTGGATTAATGGAATTTCCAAAGATAAATAAAGCTGCAATTTAATAGATTTATTAAATTGTAAAAGTTTTATTATTATAAAAAAATAACTTAAAAATACACATAATTAATTTGTAAATTAGTAAATAATGACTTTTGAAAATAATTATTTTTACCTTATTGAAGGTTTTTGTTTTAGCTTCAGTTTCTTGAGAAGATAATTTTTCATTAGATAAATAGATTATATTTTGAATAAAGTTTTGTATTGGTACCACAATATCTTTATTAAATTGGAAATCATTATGTGTAGCATTTCTTGGAAAATGACACTAAAAATATTTTGAAACATTCAAAGAATACCCTAAATATTTTTTAAAATATAAGTAAATATAAAAATGTGAGTACTTTATCCAACTATTAATATATTATACATAAATATAAAAAAAACGCTTAGATAATCTGATTTGATTACATGTATATTCTAACTAACGTGAGCATATTGTGGGTGAATTTTAGCATATTCTATAAACATTTTTTCCGAATCTTTCCAGTTGAATAGCTCATCTTTCATTCCTAAATTATTTGATAAAGCAAATTAAAACAAATTTCCTTCAATTTTAGAATATTTTGACAAGCCTTGTTCCAGTAAAATTATAAGATTATGATTACTAAAAATAAAAACTAAATTTTTTTTAAAAAAATTTTAATTGTAATGTATCATTCATTTTTTGAAATTCCATCAACTAAAAATCTTTTAACAACATAAAAGTAAAAGGGTGCATTTTCTAGAAAAATGTAGAAAAGAGTAACCATACTAAAAAAATACCATGTATCCATAAAACAGGGCAGTGGCATTCTTGCACTTCCTTTTCGACATTCCATCTCTCCTTAATTAATGTTTGAGCAAGAAATGCCGGCACAATTGCTGCAGCTGCGTGTTGTATAGAACGGAATGGAGCCTTAAAAAAACAAATTTCTATTTTTAGCATGTTGATTGTTGCAAATTGTAGTTTTTATACTTCTAAGGTGTAACAAACTTGAAGTATTAGTCCTCCAATAGTTTTGTGCGTTGTTTTATATATTTGATGGGCTGCTCGTGTAAACGGTCCCGTTCCAATTGATGTTCCCCAAAAAATCAATCTTTCAATAGGTGTTTGGAGACAGTTCAACACAAAATGCACAAGTGCCTCTACAGTTCGATCAACTGATGCTTCTGTTCCAATACCAAAATGCTTACCATAACCTTATAATGCAAACAGTGTGTAAATAAAATCAAAGTGCGCTGCTGGTAATACATAGATTGCATGATTTTATGAAATTCATATTATACTTTTTAGGTGCAAATAATTGCATCGGGTTGTATTTTTAAGTCTATAATAGAGGTTACAAAAAGATAACTTATAAACGTTGAATCTTTTTGAACAAATTCATTAATTTTAGCATTTTGTACCAAATTATCCCAATTTTTTTCCTCCTATTTGAATTGCAATACGTTTCAATGTCTACATTAAGCTTTGTAGTCGTCTATACGCATGATTATTTTGAATAGCGTTTGACCTAACAGTATTATTCTTGTAACTCAAGATTTTTGACTGAAAGGATTCCTTACCCGGATAATCGAAGGCAAGAATGTGTGCGGGTATCTTGATGCATGCTTCTTTCAGCATGCCATGTATGGACTCTACAAAGTATAAAAATTTTAGAAGGAATTTTTTTATTTTTGAAACTCTTATTTTATTGCTAACCTTCATGCAACTTCCCAACAGTTCAAAACATAGGTACAGCCCAAAACGTTTACTATTATCTCAGAATGAATTTGAACATTGTAATACTTAGTTAATGGAAGTAAGGCTAAGCATTTAGAAAAGAATCAACATAGGCCAAGCCATATGTTTTTTGCTAATAAGAAAAAAACAAACTCTACACAAAGCATAACAGGAGTATTTTGCTAAATTTATTTATTGACAAATGAAAGACTCATTCCCTTACAAACAATGGGGAATACTTTCTACCATGGAGCGAAAAATACTATAAGTTTTCTTCTATTTTAGCTTTACACACTGCATGCTATCCCGAGATACGTTTTGTAACTATGCACTAAAAGCCTATCAAATTTTTTATGATTTCACTCGTGGTATTATATGAACCTATTAATACGATGTCCAAACAAAACTAACCTAAATCTGACCCATTGCCATGAGCATAAATAATTAGAAACGGTGCCCCTCGTGGATCCGTAAAAAGGTTTGCAGGAATTTTCCATGGTTCTGCATCATTCTTTTTAGAAGGAATCAATAAAAATTCTTCAAAAGAAGTCACTTCGTAACTTCCACGAGTTCCAGGAAACATCCCAGCATCTACGAATCTGGAAATCATCGAGGCAAAAACTATTACATCAAGCCGTCTATCCTCTTTATCAATTTTCCTGTTTTGCTGAGCCGGGTAGAGTTTTCTAAATTCTCGGCTAAGGGCATAGTTTAAACAGTTGTCTTTTTAGTTAACCAATTTTTACATTGAAACAGAATTCCCTAACATTGAAATATGTAATCTTAAAATCTTCCCCTGGCTAGATAAAATTTACTCACGAAATATAATTGAAAATCGGTGGTATTCTAATTCATTACCAAATGGTTCCTTTTCCAAGAAAAATGTAAAGACAGACAGTCAAAAACAAAGGCCGGACACTTCAAACATTTCGCGTGGCGCTGAATTGCTAGCCTTGCGTAGTACATTTTTCTTTGACGCCTTACTTCGACTATACCACTATTTTTACACTACGTTCAACAATCTTTTTTCAGGCAAACCTCACGGAGTGGGTATTCGATTTATTTGGCGAAGTTACGAAGAAAATGCGACAAAATATGGGTGGGTTGGTATTCTTGTTATCACAGTGCCACTCTCTTCGTGGCACAGAAATTTACTTTTTGCTCAAACGTGTTCCGCTACACGCATCTCTAACCTAACTAGTATCACGCACTTCTTTAGTTTTGTGAGTAATGCTATTGGGTTATTGCTTAAACAAAGTATTCCTTCCCATATGAACACCGTCCATTTGTAGCAATTCTTTTTTAAAATTCGACTGTTTCTCATGCTTTTCCGATGCTTTTTCCGCATGTGTATTCGAAGTTCAAATTTCTACCAGAGCTAAAAAAATTCGAAGTTACATTATCGAAGTTTTGCTAGAGTAGTCAGTAATTCTGTTCGTAATCCAAAACAATTTTTAATAACTCGATGTTTTTCCTACAAATTATTAGAATAAACATTGCTACATTGCACATTCTCAGTTTTCCTACTGAAACACGTAAATGCATATATACTGAATTGACAAGTCGGTGCGAAAATGAAAATAAGAGTATTTTCATTTGAAGAAAAGTAAGGTAGTATACTAATAAAGTCGTGCCTCTGCACGATTTCGGCAGAATTTGGATTGTAGTCAGGTTGCACGATGAGTATTTCAGTATACTTGTTTGAAATACAGGTGTTGCGTACGAAAAGCAACATTTTTCAAACTGTATTTTAGTAAGTTCTTATTGTTTTTTTCTAGGAATTGTGACATTTTATGTAAATTTTGTTTTCAATTTTTCCCATTCGTAGAATACAGTGACCTTGACCATTTCTATTCTGCAATGTGTTGTGTACAGAGGTAGGAAAAACGGTTCTAAATTTCATAAAATGTATCAAGGGTAAATGGTACTGCTATGTAGTAAACTATGCAAACAGAACTGCTACTTAATTTGATATCAGTAGCACAACCGAATAAAAATCAAAGCGTATAAAATAACATGATACCAAGAGAAAGTGCGTCATGTATACAATAGGCAGATTACCTATATAATAAAAATCTCAAAACAACCCTTAAAGATGAAAGATATTCGCTCGTTTTCTTTTCTTTTGAATAGCTATATACAAAAAATATTGGAAACAGAGAGCGAGACTGTACATTTTGAAGTTAAGCAACATTTTAAAAAATGTTGTTTAACTTGCAAGATCAAATAGACTTTGAATAGTTCGACTGCTTGCTACTATGGTTTACTCCCTCTACCACCCTTCAACTGGTAAAACATTGAAAATTTGTCATGATAAAAAGCTTAAGCAACGCTACTTCAAAATTCATTAAAAGTGTAATATGCATGCGCTATATATCTTACTGGCTGTAACGATTACTTTAGTTTCAAAAACGCATGAGAAAACCTTGCGCTTCCGCAAATTATATGTATAAAAAAAGTAAGCATTCAGAATTAAAAAATTTTTCAATAGGATGCATTCAAGCAATAAATAGGGACTTCAAACACAATTAATACTACTCTAACTCTTTTACAACTCTATCATTTCTTGAGACTATAACCTGATAGAGCCTAGGAAATTCATTGAATTCAGCTATGAAAAGTATTTTTTTCCAAATTGTGTGCGTTCCGCAAATATCCCAAATAAAACGTTTTGAGTTTTTAAAACAATGTAAAGTTTACTTGGTTGCAAGGTATAACCATGTATTTCTTCTTTTGACTTTAGATGTAATAAAATAAGCTACCGCAAACAACATTAATTCTATGAAAACGGTAACTCATTGAATAGTCGAATAATCAAACTTTATAGGATACTGTGGTGTTGAAGTAATTAATAGCTATAATATCTTAAGCAAAAAAATTGAAAGTAGTCAGAGATTTAGATCCAACAATCATTTCTTCTATTAACCTACATAAGAAAGGACTCTCTCTTGAAAAACTTCACAGGTTTGATTTCGACTCTTGAAATATATATATATTTATATATATATATATTTAGATAAAAAAAAATATAACCTTTTAAAATTATAGAGAATGAGAAGTGGGGGGGGAGATTGTGAAACTTTTTTCCATTCTCTTCGTATCATTAAAATCTTTTAAATTGAGACTAAGCAATTTGTTTTTTGATGTGTTCCGATCGGTTGAAACAGCAAAGATAGGAGAAAAGAAAAACATTATAAAAAATGAAGATAATGCACAAACAAATAAATGTGTGCTTTACTTTTTTTTTTATTGGTTTCTCATTCAAGAGTTGAATAC
>JADAQX010000094.1:0-98460 GCA_015476325.1 Cardiosporidium cionae
GTTGCTCGTCAACGTCGGTTGTATTTGTGCGCATTCAAATACAGACCTAGTCAACTCGTACTTTACTTTCCGCTACTACTCGGGTTATTTCTCAGCTACTTTCCGCATGGGTTAACTTAGTCCTAACATATATCATTTCATTAACTCACTTTCATTCCTACACTACTTACTCACGGTATAATTACGTAACCTAAATATTAATTACTTAGCCTGAACATTAATTACTTAATCTAGCACTAATTATTTAACCTAAACTCTAATTAAGCACTACTTGTTTACTATCTGCATACGCCACAAATCCATTTGTTACACTGTAATCTTCATATCGTCAAATAAAAAAAATAAACACTTGTAACTACTTTCAGTTCTAATAACCTAAACGATGAAGAATACACTCATTTGTGAAATGTTAATACATTGATTATGCAAAAGTATATTATGAACGCGATTTCTGAGCATTAAACATAAATACCCTGCAGCAAAAGTATGCATTTTCAACAGTCTGCTTGCAAACAGAAAAAATAATTAACCGCTTGCACTACGTGAGACAAGGCTACATACAAAGCGCACGTAGTTTGTTCTGTCAACTTTGCAATAACCACACGCGCATCTCTCCGCGGTGGTAGGTTTGCAAAACAAACATCGAAAGTCTGCTACCACGCCATTCTTCTATCAAGGAAGCTCAGCCAGTTTCTTCAAGAAAGAACGAATGAATCCTGCCCTCTTTTTACCAAAAAAATGTTTCTGGATTAATTTTGTGCCAACCTAAATTTGGAATGTCATTCTCTGACTCCTCTCTTATGCTTATTCTCCTTCTTCTGCGTAAGTAACGCTCTTGTATGTTGCTCTTATCCCATTGTTCTGTCTCAATTTTTCTTTGTTAAACGCTTTTCATTGTACTCGTTAGTGAGCTTGCTGTAAGAGGTACCGCCTGGTTAGCAAAATTTGTATACGCATTTCTTTTCGCTTTTTCTTGATATATCCACCAGTCCATTTACCCATATCTCATAATCCTTTTTCTGTTTTACTCCATAAGACCGCCTTTGCTCTCCTGTCGTTCTCTGTGTGGCTTTTTCGCAGAAAGATTGATTTTCAACCGATAAAATTATATTTTAGCTTATCCTAGTCTTGGAATTGCAGAGTAGGACATGTTTTCTGTAAGCGCATCATCCTTAAACTACATAGATTTTACAAATAAATCTTGTATTTTCTTTCTATCATTTAAGCGATGTATTGATTCTGCTCCGTCACCGATTAGTGTGATTGTCTACTCAATTTGGAAAAAATTTTCTTGTCCATTTATTGGTAGGTATAAACTCCTGTTTTACTCTGCGGTTTGTTAGAAGCACTTATCTTGGACGATATTTTTTATAGGTAAGTTTATTATTCGAAATAGATTGATACCGCTCGCCTGTGTATACTCATTCCGAGGGCTGCCATAGTTCCCTGAAACTATCTTCGCTATTTTTTTAATATCAACGTTTATTGATTCTAACGGTTGCTTTCCATACAAGCATTCAAGTTTAGTAGGAAAGCGTATTACCATTTGCATGTGAAGAAGAGCTCAAATTAAGTGACTACTAGCTTATTTATTTTGTTAGTGTCTGTACATATTATGCCTTCGTTTGTTTTAGTGGTGTTATAACTAACAAATTTTCAATCCACTAATTATGGATATAATGCAATAGTTTGTAATTGAAACGCTATGGGTATTGTATTGTCGTTATATATCATTTCTGCAATGACAAAAAAATTTATTTCAAAGATGACAAACACTCTAGCGCACAAGGAACGTGTTTTCGAGTACAAATTATTTTATATTTTCTGAAACGTTTGTGTCTCCTTTTTTTTAAGATACTTCACTTTGAAGCATCCGGAATATTTTTCCTGCTCTAACCAAAACATGTGATTCTAAATCATTTTTTGCTTTTTTTTTCTAGATGCTCCCATTGCATTAAATAGAAAATTTCAAGCGTCTGTCAGGGGCAATTTTTATCTGATTTGCTGGTCCTACTTTTCGCTCCCTCATGACAATCATTCCCCGCACATGTATCAGACGTCTTATTGTGCCAAAAGTGCTTTACCCTGTAAGTGATTAGTATTTGCTGTTAGTGACTTGTATAATTTGTCATATTTTGAAGGGACGGAGAGATGAGAATCATTTGTCGAATGCTTTAATATATGAGAAAGCATTTCCTCCGTTCTTTGGTTGTTGTTCTCTTTACGACAAGAATCCATTTTTCCAGTAATTTGATTTTATTTTACGGCAAACAGGTAAGAAATGTAAATATCATTGATCATTTTGAGTCTAACTTGTGGAAAGTTTTTTCTATGCTTGCTATATTTTGCTACCTAGTTTGGATTTCTGTAGGTACTATTGCGCGTATAATCTTGCGTGGATGAAACCTCTCTCCAGCCCCTATTCGTTTCAATATTTAGTCTGAAATAGTATGGTCACCCAACGAAGGATGGATTATCCCACGTTTCTAAAAGTTCTTGAGGGATTTACCTCACCCGATAATCCTCAACGTAATGCTGCTGTGGATATGTTTGATCAATTTAAAGCATCTCAGCCAGAAATAGCTGTTCAGATGATTTTGCAGTGCCTTAAAACAGATGCTGCTGCTGAATTACGGTTACAGTGTGCCACGTTGATTCGTAACATTTTTCGTGGGTTCTTCTTGCAAAAACCTGATGACAATTTGTGGGATAGTTTAAGTGATCCTATTCGTAGACATATTAAAGGTAAAGCGACCCGTAAAAACCGATTCTATGTTTAAAAAAATGCTTGTGGTACTACTGATGAAATCTTAAGAGATGAGGAATAGAGGCGTACTCTATTGTCGATGCAGAGTTTTGTTTTTACAGGCCATTTTCTTTTCATTTTATTTTCAAAGGTATTGTATGGTGAAAGCCATTGCAATGCTAACTATTTTTTTCTCTCTTCCTCCTGCTGAAATGTGAGAATAAGGTTTGCTGAAGTGCTTCCTTTGCCAGCTGTTAACTTTTTTTTTTCCCCTCACACGCTACAAAAGATTTTCTACACCCATCGTCGAGCTTACTTTTGTTGACTTATCGTTTCATACCTCTCTGCTTGATTTTGCAGGTGAATTGCTCGCCTGTGTCAATGCAGAACAAAACAATCTTACTCGCACTAATTTGTGTGATGCTATTAGTGATTTAGCTCTCAAGTTGGTTCCACAGGCGGAATGGACCGATTTGAATGCTAAGCTTTTCGAGATGCTCAGCAGTTCTGCAAGTTCGCATCAGAAAAGCGCCTTGAAGATTCTTGGACAGCTCTCCATGGTCCTTTATGCTGAATTATCAATGAATTCAGCAGATGTTGCAGCCATTACCGCTAGATGTATGTGTTCTTCCGACATGAGCGTCCGGTAAGATTTGTTTCTGCGGTTGCAAATTTTGTTGCCACTGTTTCTTCTTATTATTTGAAACGGGGTGCTACAAACAGTTGTTGCTTTTTCTATTATTTCAAAGACTTGTAAATTAGTAAGCGCTGTTGCTCTCCTTTCTTGAGAGAAACGAAATCTACTTCATTTGAAGCTATGCTTTAAGGCTTTATTTTCTTATGAGCCTGTTCTTGTTCCTGTAGCGTAGGAAATACCCTATGCCTCTCTATTTCTTTTTGTTTTCTCGCCCTCTCTCCTCAACCCAAGCCCTCTTTCATTGGGCTTTGGGTAAATAAGAGTGTTACTCTCTCTCTCGGGATGTGTGCCCTTGGATGCCTTGGTGTTCTGATGAATAGAATGCTCTGCTTTTAGCCTACCCTTTCATCGTTTTTGTACATGTTTGTAAAATGCTTGGCTTATGTGTGACGCACTGCTCTTTAATGAAGAAAACATACTATGGGCACAATTTGCACTAGAAAGTGGAAGTAGGGGCTCACCAGGCTCCAACAGTAGTAAAGGGGAACGCATACTCCCAAGGGAATTCATGTACACACGTTTCTATCTACATTCTCTTGTTCAAAACACATGTTGAATTTGATTTATTTGGATGTAAATGTCTATTTAGGTATGAATGTTTGGGATTTATTACGAATATTGTGGAGAATGGAGAGAAAAAAGTATTTCGTCACTTGATGAATACTGTCCCCGCCATTATGGATACTCTTGTGTCTATGTGTGAGGCTGACCATGAAAATTCTAAGTACGTTGGCCCCTTCGGCATGGATGGACAACACGTTTTTGGTGAATTCGTTTTTATACCAAAAGGAATAAATGAAGGATTCCTTTTCTATTGTATAAACATTTTTGAAAGCCATTGTTATTTTTTTTTGTTATTGGGGAAGTACCAGAAAGAGGCGTTTTCTTTTCTGATGATTTCTTAAATGTGGCATATCTTTTGGAATTTTTCTTGATTCTACACATAAGGCTCCATTTTGTGTTGTCAGACAATATCTTCATTTCTTGGTGCGAATTGCTGAGGCGGATTCACTTTTCTTCAAGACGGATGGAAAGATTGTTTGTCAGAGGCTCTGTAGTATTATTATGAAGGAATCTTTCGATGAAGAAGTGCGGGCATTAGCGGTGGAGGTTTTACTTTGTATTGCGGAAAACAAGCCAAAACTGTGCGTGAGCTCTTCTGCGTAACTCTGTGAATACTAAATGGAATAGAAATAGAATTTTGAGGTATTTCTAAAGGAATACTATGCTTATTGGTAGCATTGTTGTTGTCAAAACGATGTAAGCTATACGAGGCAAAACTATGCATTGAGTCACAAAGGGAAGGCTATTTTTGGAAATTTGTAAATGAGGAGGCACTCTTACTGCGCTGAGCAATGCGAATGGCTGTAATTACTGAAATTTTGCTTTTGAATAGGGAGTGTGTTGAATACAGGATAGGATTGGCTCAGAAGGGAGGTGACAGGGTTTCATGTGTCTATATCTGGCTGTGCTTTCAATTTCATCCATTAAGATTGGCCACTGTGTTGTGATTTTTGTGGACATATTCGAATTTTGTTCTCTCTTTCTGGTGCTATGTGACAGGGCTATGAAAATCCCTGGATTTATTGACAGTTGTGTAGATATTTTGATGGCTTTGATGCTGGATATTCGCGATGAGAAATACGCCAACTGGCTGGAAACCGGAAACGAAGTGGATGACAGTGTATGCTATGGGAGTTTTATGAAGGGAAACGCGTCAATTTTTTCTTGGCTTCAATATTCTTAATTTTTACGCATTTTTTATTTTGTTTTAACCCCTATCCCTGGCTGTATGTACACTCGGTGAAAACGTATTCAAAGTACATTTTTGGGAGCATTTTTGCTCTGTTAAACTTGTATTTCTGGGGATCGGATCTCTCTTCTTTATTTGATTGAGTGATGCTGTCCTATTTGAGTGGTGTGTCCCCTTTTATGGCCGTTCTATTACAAATTTACTTGTCTAAACAGGAATTCCTACTTTAGAGGGAAATTTTGATCTTATTTTGAAGTGTAGCCTCGTCTTCATTTTTTCTTATGCCATCGTGTGAAAAGGCATTGCGTTTTGGTTAGCTTTTCACTGTTCACTCTCTGTCGTGTTATCAGTACGAGCGATTTTATCATATTGGAGAAGAAGGTCTCGATCGTTTAGCTAAGGCTTTCAAAGAAGAAGAGAATGCGAAAGTAATTGAAGTCATTTTTGCAAGATTGGGTCAATTTTTGAATCACAGTGAGTGGTACTATTGTTTCGCTGGAATTATGGCCATCTCTCAGACTGCAGAATATCTTCCTGCAGATCAACTCGAGGAGCATTTGGAAAACATCATGAGCGTTCTTTTGTTGGTAAGCTATCGTCTATGTCGATTATTGGGAAATCAAGAGAAGCGCTGCTCCCTTTGTTTTTTCCATTTCAAATGCAATTTTCTATGCATGGAAAGCAGAGGTTATAGAAAGAAGCGTTGCTCCCTTTATAGATGGGATGGCCGCTGCTTGAAATTTTTTTAAAAAAGATTCTCTAATTCAAAAGCAGCGCATTCATCCTTCAATTTGAGTGCTTGCACAGAAATTGAAGGATGATGACTGTAGGGTACGTTTTGCCGCTTGTGAAGCTATTGGTCAGGTATCTCTTGACCACAAACCTTTCGTTCAAGAAACCTATCACAAGGAGGTGTTACCCAGTCTATTAGATGCAATGAATGATTCTTCTGCACGCGTCCAGTCTCACGCAATGGCTGCTTTCATAAATTTCACGGAGGAAGTAACAAAATCGTTTCTGCAACCGTATGTACACTGTCTCATGCAGCAGCTGATTCCACGCATTAGCCTCCATACACGTAGGCTGTCTCATCATCGATTCAAATGCATTATAAGCTAATTCTATATTACTTACTATTGGAACCTCTTCTGTGTGAATATTTTTGTTAATAGGAATTAATGGAATGGGTAGTGTTTATATATATAGAGAGAGAGAGTTTCTTGAACCTAATTTTGATTAAATCACAACTCTTCATAGACTGTGTGTTATTTTTCGTTTATAGCCTCTCTATAGTTTAAGATCTCCCTATAGACGTAATACTTACACCGTAGTCCATACTTTAAATCCTCGATTTGTAACTTTTATTTTTTTTGTACGAATTCTATCCACGAGGGTTCTCTTCTACTGTGGAAAATAGAAGGTACATTCTCTATTTTTTCTCTCCCTATTCTTGCCTCATTTCAGCCCATTTGGTACGTGAGCAAGCAGTCACTGCTATTGCTGTCACTGCTGCGGTGATTGAAGAAGATTTTATGGAGTTTTATTCAACGGTCATGCCATCCATAATGAAAATTGTGGAGAAGTGTACAGAAAAAGGAGATCGCACGTGCCGTGGAAGAGCAATTGAATGCATTTCTATTGTGGGACTATCCGTTGGTAAGTTTCGTTCTACTACGAAAATTGCCTTGAATTCCTCTTGAGAAATTGTTTATACGTGTGAAATAGTTTTCATCCAATTATTTTATCTCTCTACTTTTATCAAAATATACAAAATATCTTTTAATTATTTTATCTCTCCACTTTTATCAAAATATACAAATATATCTCTTCTAATCCAATGTGCTTCCATGCATTTGTTTGGAGCCACTTTTACCCTTTCTGAAGCATCCTTTTCTCTTGGATTGAATATATTTAACTTTCAGTTATATTTTTTCTCTTGTGACAGAATTTCTTTTTCATTATAACCGAATTGATATTGTTATTATAGGCCCAGAGCGTTTCATGCTGGATAGTCAGCCTGCTATGAACGCTCTATTGCAAATAGCCAGAGGAGGCTTTGAGGATGATGATCCTGTTAAAGAATTTATTCAGCTGGCCATGGGACGAATGTGTCGTGTAATGAAGGAACAATTTGTACCGTATTTACCACAAATATTACCTTCATTATTGCAAGTTTTGTCTGTGCAACCCAATGAAGTGAGTGAACAGGATGCAGAAAATGAAGACGAAGTAAGTTGAACATAATGAATCGATTTTCTCATGAATTTCATGGAGTAATGCATTTCTTGTGCTTTGTTATCTGTTTTATTTTCACATGTGGGAAGCAATGACCATGAAACTTTAGTTTCTCAGCTATGCCTGGTGTTTTGTGTTCTCTATTTTTTGATGGTGTGTTTATTTTTATCAGCACACTCTATTTCTGGATAATTCTTCTAAATTTATTTTTTTCAGGATATGACGATGGTCTTGTTGAGCGATAAGGCTTTTGCTTTGAAAACATCTTTATTGGAAGATCAAAAAAGAGCACTCGAGTTAATCAAAACATTTTGTGAGGTTTTGGTGGAACACTTTCAAGATCATATCCAATCCTGTATTTCTGTTATATTACCCCTTCTCTCCTACTTATTATCGGATGACATTAAACAAAAAGCTTTAAATGCCATGGCTGAGCTTATTATAGCTACCAGGAAAATAACAGAGGTGATATTTCTACTCGATATACTTGATGCAAGAAAAATGTGTATAAAAAAAAATAGAGTTGATTAAGTGACAAGCATGCGATTTTGGTAACCCGCTGCCGATGTCTACCCAGTCACTCTCTTTCTTGGAGAAATGAATTTTTTTAGATCCCTTTAACTTCCTCTCTGTAGTTTCGAGTGATTCGTGAATGGATCGATGGAGGCACTTTTGTGTGAAAATCAGAGTGTCGTCGAGTTGTATGCCCATATGGTGAATCCTCCCTATCCTTACCCCTGTTTTACAAATCTTGCAGCTTTATTCATTTTCTGTCTTGTGTACATCTATAGCAATCCAAGAGCAACAAAGGTATGCTCCACGCCATGATCTGTAGCACTGCCGAACATGTTTTCAAAAACTTGGATGAGGCTAATAGCGAAGGAGATTTTGTTGAAGATGCTAGCATCATGGTTGCTGAAGCAAGTGGACTCAATGAGTGTTTGATGGGTGCTGGTCCAAATGTTCTACCCGATGCTATGGTAGGTATCTTCATGAATTTAAAGTTATTTGTTTAGATATTTTCATGAATTTAAAGTTATCTCTCTAGATGCATTTTTACCCCGTTTTTGAAGGTGGAAGCATTTTTTTGATCTGTATTTAAAAGTGCAAGGTTACATCGTCGATGATCTTACCTAAACCTGCGGTTATGCCGTTGGAAATTACTCCTCATTGCTCTATCGACTTGAATCGCATTTTTTTTTTCTGCAGGTGAAAGTGTATGTCCAAAAGGTGTTTTATCTCCTCAAACAATCTTCAGAGAGGCGTGCTTTGTGTGAAACAAATCGCCATGAACCCGATCTTGATGAAGATGATGTTGACCTTATAAATAGGGAAGACCAAGAGGTAAAGATATCTTTAGATGAGAGAATGATACAGGCGTCAAAATGCATGGAAAAATAACCGAGTTTATTAAGAAATACGGTGTATTCACAATCCTTGATTTTATCCCCTTGTTCGTCCGGTGAAGGCGGATGAGAGGTTGAGTCAGTGTGCTATGAGGGCAGATGTGTGTATCTATGAAAAGGCATAGGAGGGAGTAGAAATTTCTTCAATTTTATTTCTCTTTTGTTGCGTTTGAACGGGCATAGTAAGGCGCTTGCATCGATTTTTCAAGAGACATGTGTGATGCGGTCTCATTTAATCGTGGGAAATTGTTTCCATACGCTTTGGTTTGTCGTGTATAGAGTGTTCATGTTTGTTCATATTCTTTGTATATAGGAGCAGCTGCTCCGCTCGACATTACTAGAAATTTTAGGCACTCTGATGAAACATCATACGCATGAATTCCTTTCCACCTCCGCTAGTATATGCATTGAGTTTGTTCAAAAAAATCTAGAACCCAATTGCCCTCCTGAAGACAAAGCATTGGCTGTGTATGTGTGTGACGATGTATTTGAGCATTGTGGGGTGAGTCCAACAGCACTTTTGTAATTCCGCTGAACGCAAGTTTTAGTAATTTGTTTATACTTAGATGAGGAATGTATGAAATTGAAAACTGCGCCTGAATTTACTAGTATTCTGTGAATAAGAGGGTATAATTTTATGGGAGTTGCCTCTTCTTATCGAAGTTTTAGTAGTAAGGAGTTGCTGTCGAACATTTATTGGAAATGCTGCATTTGGGGGCAGTACAATGAGCGAGTGGGTGATTAAAAATATGTGATCCTTTATTGCTTTGCTCCATTTGGAAAATAGAGGTATCTTGAAATAAAAAAATGACTTATGGCGGTCCCTTATCGCTTGTTTCCGGCTTAGAAACTTGGAATTCCACTATGGAATGGGTTTTTGTTTGAAAATTTTGGATTGAATGATGATTTTAGGAACTTGGAATTCCACTATGGAATGGGTTTTTGTCGAAAATTTTGGATTGTTTGAATGATGATGATCCTCGTGTGCGTCAAGCGGCATCCTATGGAATTGCCCAAGCTTGCAAGATACAAGCGTTTGCTGCTTATGCAAATGACGCAGCTATACGACTACTGGCTGCAGCACGAAAATCGTATCATCGAAATTGTGATGATAATACGGTAAAAAAAAATTTGTAGACAAAAGGAATGAAGTTTTATGGACGCTACGTTCAAACCGTAGAAGAGATGTAGAGATGTAACAGATCATTTATTTTTTAAGAGGATATATATGACTGAAGCAGAGTCTAATGCCTTCCTCTTCCCTGCTAGATGAGAATCTGTTTTTTGTTTTCGATGCTGTCGTGCATTCCTGAAACTATCGATTATTCATACCCGACGTCGTAGGGGGGTACCTCTTTTTTCAGTGATACTCACTTTTGTCTTAAGTGAAGTTGAAGTAATACTACTACGGGTATTCTATAGAGAGAATGTGGTTTCCGGTAGTCCATTTGATTTCGCTTTTTCTTCATTTTTTTTCAATTTCTGCGCTGAGAGAAATGCTTTTTATTAGTTGAAATGCTAAGTGCTTATTTTCGATTAAAAATTGAAAATTCGAAATCTATCTATAATAGTCCTTTCATGTGATTTTGTTTCCTGTTAATGTTATCGGTCTATTCTTTGTTTTTTCTTTTCAAACAAAATTTTTCGAAGATGTACGTTCGTTTCATGATTTTGATAGGCTGCTGCTGACAATGCGATTGCTGCTCTCGGTGATTGTGTCCGCTTGCATTTTATGACTGTTGAAGATGGCATGAAATATTTGAATGCTTGGTTGGAATATCTTCCTCTAAAAGAAGATGAAGAAGAAGGAGTTCGTGTTCATGGTGATCTCATGGAGCTTGTCATGAAGGTTTGTTATTGTGTTGTCAAATCGTGATGTGAAGCACTTTGTCTACTATCCTTACCTTAAGGAATAATAAAAGGCAATTTCATATTCTTGGACCCCTTGAGCTGTCCAATTTGAAAGAGAGATAGATGCTTGGTAATATACGCTCAATTGTTTTATTTGTTTGCATTTGCTTACCTCAGAATGATGTTACTGTTTTGGGAGAGGAAAACCGAAACTTACAAAGAATCGTGGAAATTTTCGTTGAAATATACTGTACCGATTTCAGTGAATCCACTTTGGATGAAAAAATTAGAGTTTTGTTCCAGCAACTAGGAGAATCTCGTATTAGCTCGCTTCTCCCACATTTGAGCAAAAAGCAGAAGAAACAATTTGAACGAATAGGAAGGGATTTGCAAAGAGGAATTCAAGCTGTTAGTTAGTGTGTTTCTGTATTTCTATTTTTATGCGTTTTTTTATTGATTTGCCGACATTAAAATTTTCCATTGCGGAGTAATCTTGAAGGAATACTATGGAAAATTATGTTAGGATTTTCTCAGCATAGGATCTACAAAATTTCTGTATTTGATGGAGAAATGCTTTTTTTGCTGCGTTGACCGCTTTCTCTTTTTATTGATAGCAATGGTAGAAATAGGAAGGACAAAAATTGTTTCCCAGAAGGAATTCTGTCCGCAATGAACATACTTTGGTGCAGTTTAAGAGCAGCATGTTGGTCTGAATTTATGTACACTGGCTCTTTTGTACATTCTATAGAATAATGAGTGCTGTTTTTGGTGGCAAGTGCATATTTCCGCTTTTCTTGTTTTTACGTTTGCTTCATCCATAAGCTAATCTTGGCTTTTTTCTTAGAGTCGCATTTCCTGAATATTTGTACATATAAGAAACAAAGAGCTTCTGTTGCGTGATAAATGATCTTTTATCCTTATTAAATTTGCGTATGGAACTTTAAAGTTTTGCATTAGCAATACTGGCGCACGATGCAAGGCACTACGAGAGTTGAAGGTAGTGCATTTATCTGTTGTAACATCTGCACACCACGTGCTCGAAGATTCAGGGATTCGTTCTATAGAGCCGGTGTAGGAATTGTGCCCTAATGCATTTTTACAACCTTCAAATTGCTACCTCGTTACCATCGTGTGTAAGTTTAGAGCGTTGCAAATGATTTTGTCAGCCGGGTGCCCATCCGTGTATTCTCGATACATTCTCTTTTCCCCACCTATAGCAGTCTTTATCAATCATTCTAGTAAAAGAACACTTTACTGCAGCGTATTCTTCATTGTGATATAGAACCTTTCTCCCTTAAGTCACAATTTAAACATAAGATTATGGAGAATAGCATCTACGTACTACCTCCGAAAAAATATGCGCATGCTGGATATACAGTGGGGTAGTGCGCGCAGTTGGTTAAGCATAATACATGTATGACGAGGGTGCCCGCACACACAGTTGGGGGGCACGCGGATGATGAGGATTCACACACGGACAGACCGATTGTTGTATAGTACTATCTCGCAAGAACGAATAATTTCAGGTAGGTTTTAACTCCAACTTGGCTGGCCACTGGGAAGAATTTTTATTTACTTTGATGTGGCGTAGACCAAAGCAGTTTTCTTTATGGATTATTTTCTAGCAGAAATTCTATTTTCTTAAGCAAGCAATTTCTTGTACCTCTTTCATTGATAACCTATAAAAGGGCATGCGATTTAACAACGTATTAGGAAAGGAAGAAAGGCTTTGTGAAAGAAGCTTCTGCAGTTTTCATGGTAAGAAATCAGAAAAATTACACCTATGCTATTATGCTGGCTGCTCGAGAAGAATGAAGAGATGCAATGTAAGAAAAAGAATATAGAAAGCCGAAAGGAAACTAAAGAATGAAAATGTTTGCGAGGAATATCTTCAAATTTCAGGAGATAAAATGTGAGAGCTGAAATGATCAATACAAACTATAGCAAATGTTTTACGCGTCCTTCCAACCATGTCTTACGGTCCACCACTTTAACTATGTTTTTAATAACATCATTCACTTCTCTGCATTTTTCAGAACGATTTATAATAAAATTATATTACCTACTTGGAAACTATATCGAAACACTCAAAATGAGACAGAATGCTACTAAAGAAAATAAAGAATTTAGAAAAGCAGCAAAATCATATTCTGCCGTGATGATTAACGAAATCTAGCTCAAATGAGGCGAAAACGGTAGAAACTCCTACTGCAGAAAAAAATAACTATCAAAATTGTAAAATTGAGCCATTTCTCTTCTTTATGAAGAGAAAACGGCAAGTTTCCCTACCAGATCTCAGTGTAAAAATTAATCGGCATAATTGAAGATTCTATCATACCAGAAAAAATATAAATTAAATGATGAGGCAGGCGAATTATGGCATAAAGATTATAGTCGGTCAAAATTCAGAAAAACAAATTTTTTGGCCGATATATATTGAGACGCTACCGAATGCCTAATAAAATAGCACTCAAAACTACGGAGAAATTGGTTACTATAAAAAATGTTTGCAGCCTTTAAGCTTTGTCAATGACATCGTACATTTGCTGCAAACAAAGAAATCACATAGAGAATACAAATGAGTGATGCTTCCTCCTCAGACTATCCATTCTGATAGCGAGAAACAGTGATAGTTTATGCAGCGCAAAAATGGTTTGAAATAAAAGAGAAATGCTAGAAAAAGTTTCACTGGAATCAATAGAAAACCTTTTCTGACAGCTTATCTGAGAATATACGAGAACAAATAGATCCTGCTTCATAGAATGTGCTTTAACATACTCTATCGTCAAAATGTATGCATTTACGTACTCATTTGTTTTTTCAGCTTACTTTAGTGACTTCCGTAGCTGGTAGAGCGGCATTGATTTGACGCAAAAGACCCAAATTGGAATAAAAAGCCAAGAGCGGTGTGGTTTCTCGATTAAATGCGGCTAATCGACTTTTCAATGAAGTTACATTATCATCTTTTCGAATTATCAGCGCCTCTCCAGTCATCTGAAATAAAATACAAAAAGCATACAGATAATAAAAAATACAGTGTATCTGCTTTGCCATTTCCAATACGTGTATACTAAAAGCAAATAAGAGAAATGAAATATAAATTTCGAGACGCAGAAAGGGAGATAGCATGGATGTATTATATTCCTTATCAGATACAAGTACCCGTGGATAGAGCATATATAGTGCAATGGGGGAAAAAAGAAAGTAAGAGGAATTTACAAAACTTTGCTACAAATCAGGGGCAAAGTTGCTTCACAAAATATAAAATTCAAGAAAATAGCCTTAGTAAGCCTCAATTCTCTTTTATTTCCATTTTGTCCAAAATAAATTAGTACTACCACTTCGACTCAAAGTGAAACTAATCAGAACAGATACGCATGCGATTCTACAAAATCGTTTTGCAGTGATACTTATCCGCCAGGCAAACAATTGATAGCAGAGGTGACAGAGTGCTGAACCATACATAACTATAAATAGCCTCTACTTAAAATTCACGAAAATGAGCCTCTGTTCTCTAGGTTTTGTATACTGCAAAAAATTTTTGAGTAGGGTGCAATCTAAAAAGTTTAATCTCTTATTTTAAGATAAAATACAAACAATGTTAGTGAGGTTTCCATGCTAATTTATGCAGCGCCTACGTCATCTGTTCCTTTTATTTTTGGTGGATTAAAATCCGTGTGGTAGACTCGTCCAGATTCAGGATGAACTCTCCGACCGCAAACTCTTCGCTCGAGTTGCTCTTCCGGAACATCAAAAAAGAGAACCCCATTAAGGCGCAATTTAGACTCTTCTAAGACTCCATTGAGCTTCGTAAAATAAAGGAAATGTATAATCAAGTAATTATAAATCCACCAAATTGGCATCTTACAAAATACATAAAGTCAAAGAAATGTAACACTCCCAAGCATTTCTATTTTAAACTTCCAGTTATTTAATGAATGATTTTAAAGTAACTCGTCAACTAGGACAATTAGCTTTGCTTGTTAGAGTGAGATGCGTGTAACTCAAGGGCACTCAATTAAACATACTAAAGATCAATATACTATAACGTGAAGAAAAATACGTATGATACAACAGTATCCCCAGTATATGCAGGTTAAGAGGATATCCTGTTATTCTACTGTTGCTTTCAATAGAATAGAAACACATTTACAATTTTGTAACGGCATAAGCATAAAAAGAATTTAGAGATAAGCAAGTACCGATTGAGCTTGAGCGACTGTTCGTGGGTAGCCGTCGAGAATAAATCCTCGCCGACATTCTGGAGAAGCAATTTTATCTTTAACTAGAGAAGATACAATAGAATCATCTACTAATTCTCCAGAATCCATATGCACCTTCGCCTACGGATACAGTACATGTAATAAGAAGCGAGAAAAGTGTGATAGAATTTCAAATTAGCCTCTCCAAAGAGATGTACTCAAGTTTTCTGATATTTGGGTGAGGTAACTCGTTAAAATTTGCCACAATAAAATAAACATATTTCGATAAAATCGCATTTAATGCGCATATGCTCTACCAGTATTAGCATAAAAAGAAGATTCTCACCAAAAATAACCACACTATGAGCATCCTTATCAACGCAAGTATCTGTCTATACCAAAACACACAGTTTACTCATCTTGGAATGTGAATTTTCAAACTGAGTGAGGTAGACATACCTCCATGCCGAGTTTAGTCCCTTTATCCACAGCTTCACGAAGGAGATCTCCCGTTGAAAGATGGCAAAAGCAGTGGGATCTCCGCAATTCAGACGCTTGTGTTCCCTAAGAATATGGAAAACAACTACGTATGCAGCATTACCAAAATGTAGGCTAGAATACAATGAAGAAAATAGCACATAAAAACAAACAGTAAATCCCAAACCATACAGAAGCGATTTGATAGTATATTACGGTGAGACAGCCTTAACATGACCCCAAAACGCATGCGATAAACTATTTGATAAAAACATAAAAATTGAGGAGTAACACAAAATGCTCAGCTATTAACTGCAGGACAAACATTTAAATCTCACTTTTCCAGAACCAGGAGCACCCATGAAAACGAAACGACCTTCAGGTTTCGTCAAGCAAGTATAGCGCCGTTTTAATTCACTTAGAAGGTCAACGGTAGGGACATTCTCAATGGCGCTACTCATTGTATGCAGTGCTAAAAATAAATGATTTTATCACTTTAATGGCAGGTGAATTACTTAAAAAGTAGAAGCTATTTTGCTTGTCTAGATTTTTTTAAACGCATACAGAGAAAATTTTGAAAAACTAGAATAACGAGCTATTAATGAATGATTCTGAAACGCTTGTATAAATCACAATAAGATTTATTCTTCATTGAATCTGCAACGAGTCATAAAACACAAACTTTTTGCATTATACGACCCTATCAAACACAGAGAAGCGCATGGCAGAAAACTTTTTAATAAAGGATAACAAAAGGAAGTATAGAATCTACCCCAAAACTATACCAGTACACTTGAAATAAAAGCACAAGATAAACATTTCTTCGTGATAGTTGCAAAATTTTCACTATTAATATAACGTGAACACTACTTTACGGGCTACGAAAAAAATATTAGCAACGTGCTCTCTAAAAACTAGAGTAGTCAACATTTCACTTGCATTGAAACAACCAATTAAATGTAATCAAATGACAATATTGGTACAGAAAAACAAGGTGCATGCAGTTAGTTAAGTTTGTTTTATTTCTGAAAAAACAAGCAAGAACAACTCCCGGGTCAAGGGTAAATAAGCACGCTGCAGGTGAGCTTAAATAAAATAAATTGCGCGTTTCCTCGCTCAATCATTTTTATACGAAAATCCTCTACATATTAGCTGTGCATCTGTCAGGATTGATAGTAATATCTTTATTTCACATACTATGAATAAAACGGTCTAATATGCGACCTTGCGTCCCCCCAATCATTTAAAAATGTTGCTTTCGCAAAATTGAGAAAAACAAAACAAACTAAGCAGGAGTGCTTGGCATAAGATATCAACACATTTTCACATGTGCCTCTGTTATTGCCCTCATTCTCGACTAATTCCAAGGCAAGAAAAGCATGCTCTCAAATTTTTAAGGGATAGGTCTGCTGTCTACAAGTGATAAATAACTGACGATCCAGGAAAAGAGAAATTCTTTATCATCAAAAGAATACTTCCTCTTACCTAAGATGAAAGGAGGTTAGCAGGGCAGCAAATCAAAAAATTAGAGAATTCTCGCCAAATACAGAGTGAGGCTGGAGAGAACAGGCTTATTCTTTCATCAATTCTGCATTAGTTCAAACACGAAGAGAGTACAACTTAAGTGTCAGAACATAAATGATACCTCAACAAGAAAAGGTAAGATAGACCTACATTTATGAAAGCGACGACACCTCAGGAGGTACAGAAATTCCTCTACTGAGCGACATAGCAGGGGCGCAAAGTGTTGTCAGTCGTTTGAGGCAAAATTAAAAAACCAAAAGTTTTGCAACATACGCGATTCCTTGTCCGTTTTCTAAAAAGTTGCATAGGGAGAACAAAATTTTCAAAATTGTGAATAAAATAGTTCATTGAAATAAATGAACCGAGCAGTACGAAGACTTAAGTTGAATGACTATCCGAGGCAACCCAAACGATTACCGGTTTGTCCCTCGCCAAGTTCTTACTGTTGCGAATCTGCTTCAAAATGACGTGCCCATTGCACAAGTCAAAAAGACGAACATGCGCTGGGCATTAAAGCAGCCAATTTTATAGTCCGAATAAATTCGCTTTTTAATCAAAAAAGCACAAATACTTTAATATATCCAAGGGCACTGCTTTGTTTGATTATGTAGCAAGAAATTGCCCGTATAACCGTTCAATCGAATTTTCATCAAGTGGGTTTCGACTATGTATCGACGGCTATTACTTGGGTTGCCCCCCCCAAATATGCAACAGTGTGAAATGGAAGAACGGCATCTATCTTTCGGATGGGAGAGAAATGGTGCACAACCTGCAAGTTTTATAATAATATTTACTTTTACATCACCCGAAGCAAACACAACAGGCAGGATTTGCAGACGAAGTTCCAAAGTCTTACTTAAGCCAAACCGTAAGAGTAAAAGTTATTGGAACTTGCATAAATGACGTGTGCCTTTTTATAATCCTACGTAAAGAAAATATTGCGCGCTTTATTATCTAAAATAGATCGGGTGCTTTATAATCTTGTGTAAATATTATGTTGTGTGCCTATAAGCTTTGAAAAACAAATACTATGCTATGTAGTAGTACGCACAGTGGGCTATCACCAACAGCAACCTTCAGGAAAGTCTTAGCTGTACGCGTAAAGTTATGAAATTGATCAGGAAATCAATTCCTGCCCATGTGTGAGCAAATTAGCAAAGAAAAGATTATAGGAGGCACTGAATTGCTATTATTTACAAAGATTTGCCTAACTTACAGCAAGGATGAAGCTAACATTAAAAATGTGTGCTTCTATTTTCTGGTTGTAACCTATCATAATATGCAACCAAATTTTTTCATAATTTTAATAGTAACTTGATTCAAAGCTTGCAGTGGCCTCATCTAGCATTTCCTCAATTTTATTGAAAGCCGTAGAGATGAAAAAAATTGGAATTATTAAAAGAAGTACATAGAAAATTCTGTCTCAAATTACATGATAAAAGTTTTAATTACATCTATCGTGTAATGCTCATTGCCACAGAGTTATTTAATAAGATAACCAGGTTGCACAAGTAATTCTTGAAACTCAAATAAATGGCACCATACAAATAGCATAAAATTATGTGCAGATACGGAAGCAACAGAAGAGAGTAGAGATGTGATATAGAATAGAGCACGTCGCACAACAACAGTTTTGTCCGATGCCTTCTCAATTATGCGTAATTTGCTTAACATTTTTTCAATTTACGCAGCTAGCACCTACTTTCTTGTATTCAGCAAATAAAAATTTTACCTGGTTTGTTTTAGCATTTAGTAAAACTTATTAGCATTATTACTTGCTCAGTTCATCATAATTTGTAGAAACAGTGACGGCACATTTCCGTGAGCTAATCCCTCGGCAATATCTATCCTATCGCTGAAAATTTTGTTTTGGTCTTAGAGGTTTTCTTCATTTTAAAAAGCTTTTTCTGACCCAAAAAAGGTAGTGAGCTTACATTACTCATGCCGTGTAGTATATCTTCTTTTATTTTAGTATCTACAAATGCAAATGTTATGGTTTTTAGACGAAAATAATTTCATATCAGACAAGAGGGAAACTGTGAGACATATGGTTATTTTATTTGTAACAGGTACTTCGTTCTTTATTCTTATTGACGAAATAATGCAGCATGCTAGCATGAAATTCTTCTTAAATATTGGAAGCCGAAATTGCTTCAAAGTATCAAATTTACTTTACCTAGCTTAATCATCCCGACGAAGTAAGAGCAAATCAACCAACTTTTTGGTTAATTACGCAAATCTACAACACTTTAAAGTTCAACAATAATTTTGTACCATAAGGAACATCATTAGCACGAGAATCACATAATACATGCTCTATTTGAGCTATGCTAAAAAAACGAGCTTTAATGCGCTTAGATGAAAGCTCACATTGCAAGTGAAGTAATAGTTTATGACGAATAACAACAAAAATACTTGTTCAATAGTTGAAAAAGCAAAGAAAAGCTAAAGAAGATTGGAAGCACATATTGATGCTCCTTACTCACCAAGAATAATCATAAAAAATATTGATCAGGGATTGAACACAAGCGCGATTCAATACATATTTCATTTAGTTTAAGTCGATAATCATAAGTAAGACTAATAAAAATAGGCCCAAAATATCCCAAACGTGCGAATTACAAAAAGATTACTACCTGATTATTTGCTGTGCAACAAACTATGAGATAGCATCTTCCATGCAACATGAAAAAGTTCGCCTATCATTCATTCCATATTTAACAATTCATCCACATTTTCACTTTTCTTTCCGTTTTATCCTAGCATGCCATCAGATGTTTGATTCTTCAACATTAGAAATACTTTTCAATACGATTAGTAACAGCATATGCTACAAGAGGGCATCAAAAAAATTAAGACCAAAAATCTCTCAAATTTACGTGTAAATTGCACAATAATTAAAATGTTTGAGCATAGAATCAAATTAAACCTCACAGGATGGATTTACGTCTTAGGTTGCTCTGTCACTCCCATTTTGAAAAGGTCGTTCAATGATTCTTTCTGATGAATTCGTCGAATAGCATCAGCTATCAAAACAGAAACACTCAATATGCCAATTTTAGACGATTGTGCTACGGCCGGAATTGGCTTAATAGAGTCTGTCACAACAACTTTTTCTAGCGGAGATTTTTCAATTCGATCAATGGCCTCTCCAGAAAACAAACCATGAGTTGCAAAAGCAAACACACGACGGGCACCCTGCTTACGCAGCACATGTGCAGCTTCACACAACGTTTCTGAAAAAACAAAATATTTAATATAAAAAATTCCTGCAAGATCATTTACACTATGATGAGCTACGCAGCTACTGCAAGAAATTTACACAAATTTCAATTCTTGATTAAATTTTACATGACAAAAACAATACAAATACGACTTATAGTAGCACACAAAGAATTGGATTTATAGCAACTTAGTAATTCAACAGATGTAGCATAAAGTTGTCTGACTACGCTCTCACCATACAAGAGGAGCCACTGGCATTTTACTTTAAAAGGAACACAAGTAAGGCAGCATAGCACGCCCTAAAATGATTGATTACACTTTTGAAAGTATGTAAACTATCATGCAAAATAGTCTAGAATGATTGTTGAAACTATAGCAAATCGCTAGGAAGAAAAAATAAAACGCCAATCAACAAGTGTAGACAGATACTATAGAAATAATTTCACTCTCAAAGAGAAATGTACGACAATAAGCAAACACGTACTTGCTGTGTCAATCATATCGTCGACAATTATTACATCGGACCCATCAACGTTTCCCACCAACTCCATGCGATTGATTTCATTTTCGCGAATACGCTGCTTTATAATCATAGCAATTCCACAATCCGTGTGTCCTCTACTGATAAGCCCTTCTTGAAATTTTCCGGCACGATACACGCCTCCAGCATCAGGCGAAATGACAATAGGTTTTACCAAGTTATCTGCATCAAAGTAGTCTAACCCAATGATTTGGGCTTCCAGATTATCTACAGGAACGCGAGGACCGAAAAACCCTTGTATTTGACCACAATGCAAATCTATAGCTACAACCCGATCGACACCCATGGCTTGAATCATACAAGCAACATCTGCCTGAAGAAAGGAACCAGATAACAAATTATAGCACGCTTGATGCGTAATGAAAAGACTACGTGACTTTGTTCGATCGAGAAAAAATAATACAAAAAGTAACCGAACTCGTAGCTGTTAGCACTCGCTCATATTACAACTAACCGCAGAAATAGGAACTCGGGATGAGAGCTTTCGGTCTTGTCTAGCATATCCATAATATGGGATAATAGCAGTGATTTTTTTAGCACTAGACCTTCGACAGGTAGAAATCATTAAAAGCAACTCTAGCAAGTTGTCATTGACAGGAGGAGAAGTAGGTTGTATGAGATAGACATCTTTCCCACGCATTGAATCCAAAAAGCGGATGTTTACCTATTAAAAGAGACACGATAGAAACGATTCTAGATGTCTGAGCTACTTTGCATATCGAGTATAACACTTTACCTCCTACAACTTCGGAATACCTCATCAAAAAAGCAATGAAAGTGAGGAAAAAGGGTCAAAATTGAAGCTTTATGGATTAGCTAGTAATATAACCTATCCTTGAGGTTCGCAAACAAGGGCAACAAATTAAAAAAGGAACGGAAAAAGTCATACAAAATTAATGATTTCAATGTACCTCGCCATCTGCATAACGTTTCACAGTAACGGTGCCCAATCTCATTCCTAGACGATCCGCTACTTGCTCGCTCAGCGGTCGATTAGATGTTCCACAGAATATCAAAGCATCATCAAATTTTCGTTCCAAAGGGTGATGGGCTTCTGATCTCCACATCGGATGAAATGTACGAGCTTGCGCATCCTTGTAGTCCCCCTTTAAGACGTTTTCCTTCTCTGTTGGAGAGGAATTCGTATATTTATGCCCTGTGCTGCATTCTGCAACTTTGTCTCGTATACCAAATGAGCTTCCGTGATTTTGAATTGAAATATTAAAGTTTGAAAGCCCATATAAAAAACCGCCTCCTAAAACAATTCCAGTGCCTAGCTTCAAAAATTTGTTCAGAGGGTGTGGGGTGGAAGTAAACTGTTTGAACTGGGGAGTCCCTGCAGGTGTGTAATTATCCGATTCAGCAGGAAAGTAAACACCATTTTCATAAGGAGTTTTCAGAGAACTGCTGCTAAACAACCTAGCCGAAGGATAAAATATTTTCTCCCTCTGCTTTGTATAAATATAAGTTTTAACATACTGAGATGTATCTTTCTGCGAAATACGCGAGAAAGAAGAAAAAACTCTAGGTAATCTCACACAAGCCGTATTCATTGGAACAATCGAAAACGGGAACGAAGGAACAAAAATACTCCAGCAGAAAGTTTTAAGAGAGAAAGACAAAATGTGTGATTAAAAGAAGAATAAGCAATCCAGTAAAGGAAGCCACAGCCGGTGGCAAGGTTTAACGACACTGCATTTAAATCAGAAAGCATGAATCACTTTCTTCTGGAAGAGTCGACTAATTAAGCTACGAAAAAGAGCAAGAAATTTCCCCAAGTAATACCACCATACTCCTAGCCAAGTTTAATGTGAGTTTCTTTCATTAGTAAAGTCAACGTTAAAATGCAGAAAGCAAATTTAGTCTGCAAAAGTGTAATTTACTTGCAGCATTTATTAAAGTATTTTGTCCATCGGATATTCATGCATTTCGTAAGTGTTTGAGCAGGATAAATGTTTCCATGGTTATAATTACTCCAATCATCTTTCTTCTACTGGAGTATATTTCAAAGTAAATATTGAAGGCAAAAGATAATAGAAAAATATATATTCTTTTACAAATCAGATAGCTGCTTTTAGTCTAGTCGCACTAGCAAAAAATTATTGTTTTTACAATTACGTACGTAATTGTTAGTAACTTTATATCTTGAAAGTTTGGAAATAAATCATTCCAAAAATGTAACGTAATTTCATATAGGGTAACGAAAAGCTATTTATAAATTGTTTACGAAGTATTAAATTAATCATTTCTAGCATATTTTTGAGAAAAAAACGGTAGCTACTCCAGCTTGTAATGGCATCTACAAGCAGTATCAATTCATTTGTGCGAGCCTATACAAATCCCACAACTCTACTGTCGCAACTCCTCGACGCCCCCAACTCTGCTCTACCCATCACAATCACTATCGCAGGCAGTTGAAAAAAAATTGCGATACAAATTAACAGAAATGTAAAGGAGCCAAAAAATGTTTGGTGACGCTAGGCATCGATTCTAGTTACGTTGTACTGGCTTTTGCATCAATGCTGGCAATACTACTCCAAGTCTGCTTCGCTTGAACTCGTCGTAACGTGTGTGTTACCACAATTACGGACTTATTTTTCTCTCCTTCCTACTCACGCACGAAAAGTAAATTCATTGAAAGCATAAGAAAGCTACCCAATTTCAGAAATAAATTGCTTGGATTTTAAAGGGATTAAGTTGTAACACTTGCACACGTTGCTTCATATTTCTGCCTTGTGAGATACCTAAACTAATTATTAGCCTCGGCAAAAATTGGCGTATACATATCAAAATTTGAACAAATTATGCAAAAAATTAGTTGACATCAAATTTCGCAGAAATGCAAGATATTTACAATGAAAAAAACAAAATGGAGAAAGTATCCTGTCTTCTTCAATGCATAATCAATTCAAATTCAGTACCTATCACCTTGAACCTTTCATGTTATTCGGAAACAAAACATTTGAGACAAATTTCAAGTACTCTCAATCAAGGGACCAAGAGATAGCAGAAAATGTGAGCCCAAGACAATTCAAGCACTATCTTTTTAACAGAGATGAGCGAACGCTCTTGGCATTAATTTCACGGAAAATTCTGAAGAGGAAAGCTTTAATGACGTTAGTTTTACTAAATAAAAAGTATTATAGTTAACTTGCAGAAACGCCAGATGAAGTCATTCAATAAAAATAAAGCAATGGGAAAAACACTACTGCATGCAAGGATCCTGATATTTTCAGTTCGTGATCAATATCTGTGCCAATACGTTAATGCAGCATCAAGAATGACAGTACGCAACGGCTTCATATTAAGCAAGATGATTCTTGAGAAGCCAATTTGAACAGACCTCGCCTGTTATCAAAATAATTAAGTTGTGCTGAGAAAATATTTCAAAACAAAATGACGACAAAAATGTGTAGTTTACAAAAACTTATAAAATTAAGTAGATTTATTATTATAATAAGAGGAAGATATCTTGCAAGAGATTCTATCGATGAATGGCATCACTTTTAAAACGCCATAAAAACAAAATTTTACAAAAAAGGCGGTGAAGTTTTGCTTCTCACTCTCTACTAAAACTGTTCTCATTATTCCCACTATATTGATGGTTACAACACTAAACTTCTCTTGTCGCATTGTTTTATTATTGTCATTACTTTTATCTTTAGTTGTTGTTAAAGCATTTTTTTGAATTCGATTGCGCTAATGCATCAATACATAATACGAGGCCGAAGCTAGATATTTCTTTAAATATTCACAATTTTATTAATAGCACATGGCAATAACGCCGATTGCTTTTACATTTAAATGTTAGTGCATTCAAATTGTCGCGTTTACTATTCATCAGATAATCATTTGATTTTCAATACTGCTTTAATTATGTACGTATCAAAGTTCTAATCCACTTGGGCAGTCAAATTTGACTACGGCTAATTTTAGTTAATGAAATAAGTGTAAGTTCGAGAATTTTTATATTTGTCAAAGGTTAGAGTTTCCTACTCAGGAATAAGAAACATCAGTCTCAAAATTTTTTCCATGTCGATACTATATTACATCTATGATGCTTTATATCTAGCTGCTGTTTCATCTCATGGCTTATTGTGCTATGATTTCTATTAATCTACCGGCGTACCAAGTGAACGTGCATGCAACCTAAAACAAACAATTTGAAACTCGATCTTAACTACCTCAATACTATTCTAATCATACCTACGAAATAACTAACAGAACAAGAAAAGATGTACAATGCCAACAAAACAATATTATTTATCACGGGAATTGTTTAAGCAGTAGAATAGACAAAACAAAAAGGACAAACAAGAAATATAAATCAAAAAGTCAAAAGTTTGCCTATAATTATATTTTTGACAGAACAGACGAAGGCATTATATTGCTATGCATGCATTATGTTCTGAAATAAAATGTTTGCATTATTTTCTGTCGTAATTCTGTGGTTCGTTAGTTTATTTGATGTTATGTATACTAGGCACCATAATATAGGCCAGTCAATACTTCGCAGCATAGTTGTTAATTATATAAGCAAGAAGTTGCCAAATGAATAATCTGTATTATTTATAACTGTTACATCCTTTTTCCAGGTAGATTTCAAAATGAAAATAAAGGACATTTTTACAAATGGAAAAAACAAGATAGAGAATAAATTGATCGACCTCATTTGCAACTATTGGGCCATTACTGTGCAAAAAAGAATTTGAAGTAATTCTATGAATCGATATAAAAAACAGAATAGATACCTTATTATAGCTAACTTTATACTACACATGCAGTAAAAGAAATTATATTTATTGTTGTGAAAGTAAGCAATTACCAACAAATCAATGATTTCTAACAGTGGGTAGTACTGGAATTTTAAATAGCACGTTGTTCACTCTGAAAACTATTACAGCAAAAATAAAGAACCTTGGTTGCAGCATTCTATTCTTTACAGGAAATGGAATACTAATAATAGACAGTATAAAAATAATGAAAAGAAATAGGTACGGCTGTACAATTCACAATAGGAGAGCAGAAAAGTAGAAAGTACACGTGAATTTCTATATTCTATTGCATTGCTGAACAAAGTTTCTGAGCAGTTCTAAGTAAACTACGAGGCAAAGAAAGACACATCTAAACTGCATGTACAATAAGAAAATATGAGAGGCAATGCGTCAGCTCTGCCTTTATAAACAAAAAGATAAGAACTTATTAGTAGAAGCACGCTTTCCTTTTATATCAGAGGTTAAAGAAGACAAAGAAAAAAAAGCCACTGCTACATTCTTTGTCGTAGCATCTGGCTTGTATTGCATTTTTTACGAAGTGATGTCCTTTTCTTTGTGAAATAATAGTAGTGTAAGCATTGCAACTGTTAATATGACTTCTCAAGAATATTCTAGTGTACTTCTCTTTTTTATTCCTAGGCAGATGATACAATTAGAAGAAATGGAAAAAGCAGGCAGCATCCAATCAATATGTACAATTTAACAAGCAGGTTCATCATTCTCACTTGGTATCAATTGGCAAAAATATTTCTCTGTACAAGAAGATATGATTTAATTTTTAAACAATGAGCAAATGTGATATACCTTCTCAAAAAAACATTTCGATCTGTATATATGTAACTCGAGATCATTATATATTTTCAGCAGTTTCGTATCACTTTACACAATTGTACAAGGATTTTTTCGTTTCTAATTGTCATCATACTTTCATCGAGTCAAAATTTACCCATTGTAGCGAAAAACAAAAATTAATGCTGCATTTTTATTGAAACAGAAGACTGCTTTTTGAAATGGAAGGGTAAAAACATTGCATCTACTCAATACAAGTTATATTGCCGTAATAGCACATTCTTGCACTTACAATATCGAATAGACATATACTCCATACCAAAATTGCAAACTATCACCTGCACAACACATAATCTTTCGTAAACTAAAGATAGATACGAAGTTTTCTAAATTGTTTTATCATTAAGTTCTTTGTTCAAAATGTAATTTGGGCTTTAAAGTATTTTTCCAATAGAGCAACGGCGAACAATCAGGAAGCAATTTTTGCAATGCCTCGCCCTTTAGTAGAAAGTAAATTTTGACTGACGGGAAAGTTGTAAAGCAAGAGGCACCTACCAAGGACAAAAGAAGCTTAACTGATTCGCCGCTAAATCTTCGTTAATAATGCCGATCAGGTAGATATTATCAAGCTAAAGTTAGCATACATCAATGCAAACAAACTATCAAGCAACACTGTAAATTCGGTAGCAAAAACAATAGAAGCTTTCAACAACTAAAGGTATAAGTACCGAAGTTTTCACTTGTAAAAATAGATTGTTATGCTGTGCGATATGCATAGAAAATTAATCACGAGTCCTTTCATGTTTCATAAAAATAATCAAGATGACCCTATCGTAAAAAGGAGTCCTCTTGAATTTGTTAATGGATTACTTCAAAGTCATAATAAAATGACTAAGGGATGCCGCAGCAATAAAAAAACATTTTCTACACATAAAAATGTATCTATAATACAAACATTTTTGGAAATCAGTGCGACTCTTCTATTCCAATGCATATGTTTCTGCAAAAGCAAATATAATTGATTGATTGCATCACAAAGCATTGATTCTTGTAATAGGGTCTCGCCAATCCGTATTGATTTAATCGCATTTTGCTCGCCCCTCCGCTTTGAGGTGCACATGACTTTGTGGTGTAATTGCAATAAAATTGATGATACCTAGACTATAATGTTTTACAATACAACAGTAATCACAGGGAAAATGAGGAATCAATCATGTCGTACAAAATATTTCGTAAGATTGCAGCAATCCAAGAGCATATCACAACACAAATATTAAAAATATCGAACACCTTTAGTCAAAAGCAAAAGGTGTCAAACGTAACTTGTTAGAGTACACTACAATTTTTAAAATTTATTTTTCAGTTCTCGTAATCTAGTGATTACTTCTGATGCTGTTGCTTCTTGAGAAATATGCAAAGCTTCTCGAATAGCCTGCTTATGTGTACGACAGAATGGATTATACAATAATTCCTGAACAAATATCGACCAATTCAAATTTCTGTTTTGTGAGTAATAGAGGCAATCACGATGCAACTATAAAAAGATAGAATAATATAAACAGTTGTTACTTCTTATATAAGCTAATAGATAAAATATATGATTGCACTTTTCACTATGTTCACTCCACTAAAACTATACCTCTTTTAAGGTTGAGGGGATTGTTGGTATATTCTTAGCTAGAACTGCCTTCACCCACTCTAATTTGTTTTGCAAATGAGGATTATGCGGTTCGATAGACAATGCAAACCTGAAGAAAACTAGGATTAATAGCATACTTTCGATGCATTTTATTGAATAGCCAAACATTAAAAAAGTCAGTCAACACGAGTATTAAAGAAAAATACTTGAAATGTAAAATAAATTAGATAAAAGCTTGGATGTAAAAATTACTAAACTCTTCTATATAACGCATATAACTGTAGAGTTTCTTCAAAACAAATTTTTCTAAAGAAAGGCCATAACCATTGATTGTAGCAGATTTTTCTGTTATTCTACCGAATTTACTTTACTATCATTCATGTGTTTGAAATACTTTGGCATATAATAAGTGTTTCGGTAGTACTCAAATTTTGAAGAAACGCAAAATTGAAACATTAAAACAGAACACACACCCAAAAACTACACGCAAGGTCCTAAAATAGAGAAAAAGACTAACTTCAAGTTTTCTAGAGTATATTCATGTCCACAAAAAACGAGTGTATCTGGAAGGAATTCCGAAAATATTTTTTGCAAAGCAGCATGCATGTCTGTTGCGGTCCCCTCAAAGAAACGGCCACATCCACCCACAAAAAGTGTATCTCCTAGTAACGCACATACATCCACACTTTTCAACCGGCTTTTAAGTATTATACTAAGGCTGCCCACATATATTTCAACTTACAAATTTGACCTGCCTGCTCAAGTATACGAAAAAAGTATGAAGTGCTATACTTTGTTCAGCAGATCAAAGCCATTTATTTCTACAATAGCTTTATGTCTATACTATCTCAATTGCCACTTTTGCAACAGATCGACAAATGGATTATTAAAACAAATCTAGACTTTTTTTATGTAAGAAAAAGTTCAGCTTAGCTCAGATAAAAGAATTACAACAAACCTGAAAACAGAATTGGCTGAAATTCTTGTTGACCTTGAATTGCTGAGACATAGTAAACCGCGTGGCCTTTCGTATGGCATGGAGTAAAATGTAACTGAATAAGTATATTTTCACCAAATTTTAGTGTTTCTTTGTCAAATAACTTGTGGGTAAGAGCAGGTATTTCTTCGTAAGCAGGTCCTACGATGCTTACTCCTCTGAGCAGTTCAGCAATTTTGGCGTTGCCCCCTTGTGTCAACATAGTAATAATAAACTAAATGGGCTTTTTGCAATAAACAAAGAGCTAGAATAGCATATATACAAGGAATATCAAACATATGCTGTTTTCAATTTTATGGAATTAATCGTAGCATATTAAATGAATTAATGCATTTTAACACCATACAAAACTTTTTAATGCCATGAGCCTCTGGCAACAAATCTCGCAATTATCACTAATATTACAAACAAAAATATGGCATGAAATGCGTAGAAGCAACTTTATAATGGAAAAAGTAGTTTTAATCAAGTTATTTTATTTTAAAACAGAAGCAGTAGAAATTTTCATTAGGTAAAATTTGAAAGATTGAGTTATTTTTTTCATCATTATACGATGCGATTTTATCGAGAGTTTCAACTACGCTAACCAGCATGATCCCAATGCTTGTGTGTGCATAAAACTGTGCGTATATTTAGCCCTTTTGATTTTGCTACATCAATCAACTTGGATGGATCCGCTGGATCAACTAAAACACAATCCTTTGTAGCTCTGAAGTTGAGAATATAGCATAAACCATGTTATTTCTTATTTTAAATGCTAAAAATTATTCTACACCTTAATAAAATTCTTGAAAGACTACTTTCAACGGAATATCAAGCTCTGAGTCGAAACAAAAAATACACTTTTTCTTATCTGCAAATATGAAAGAGCACGCACCGGTCTACCAAAATATACGAGTAATTATCCTTGAAGATTGGAATAATTATTACATCGATCTGCGGAGAAACATTGCGCTCCTTTGCAAGTAACGCAATAAAAAATGACATTAAGGTATTACTATTACTTATAATATACCAAAGAAGAGTTAAGTTGTCGTCACTAGCCATACTCGAGATACAAATATACTTCAGTCACTGACAACTGCTAGAATTGTACTTTTTAAGTACCAGCTAAAAATGTAGAAACAAATTTCTTATTCAGCATCTATCAAATGGAGCGAGACAGTGAAAGAATTACTCACAAAAGAGGGTGGAAGGTTCACAGAACAAAAATGCCTCAGTTTGCCAGTGGAAAAATGTGGACGACGAAAGGATTTCCAAGAAGTGAAAGGAGCCCATTGCTGCATTACTAATTTGAGTATTGGAAATGCGCAACGGAACAGTAGTTGAAATTAAAAAACAAGTAATATACGCAGTGATACTTTAATACAACAAAAATGAAATAACTAAAGAGCAAAGCAAGCGGATAGATGTATATCAAAAACAATAAGTCACATTCTTGCATTCTAAATAACCACAAACGAGACAGTTACCACGATGAATGACAACAGGGAAGTAGTGACAAAGAGTGCCAATGAAAATATCCAAACAAACGACAAGATGTTCGTTCATGCAAATAGTTGGCGTTTCTACTATTGCTCAATCCTCACACTGATGCTGCTTTTTATTCTGAATTGTACTTACATTTTTCTAATGGTGCTCTCGCATCTAACTAACCTCCATGCCAAGGAGCGTTCAAGCGTAAATCATAAGATATCCAACTTGCTTCTTGAGAAGAAGCAAGAGGACATTCTAAAAATGTGGTGGAAGTCGTACTGATTGCTGCACGCCCAACGGCAACCGAAATGGCCGCGGTGAAAAGGCCAACTCTAAAAGCTGCACAACCGCCTAGCATTTAGTGATAAAGACTCGAGAAACGCCAACTAGATATTAATGGCACAGCAGCAAAAATGGGAAGCTACCAAACATTGGGTGCAAATTGCAAGGAAGCAGCTTTATCGAGAGAGGTGCAAAAAAAAATACGGGAAAGTGGTAAATGAATAGCTTTAAGCATTGAGATTTGAATAATTAAGTGAAACAATCTACAAATGCAGCTTTATAGTTTCTTTTATTACAATATTGGAGAGGGATTGAGCAGCGGTTCAAGAGAGGGGATATAGCGAAATTCAGACAAATAATTAGCTACATGTCGGAAAATTGGAATAGGCTGTTTTTTAGTATTCAACTATTCCAGTACCTCCCTCTTTTCATGGTTGTTAATACGGTGTCAACGAAAATATCACATTATGCCAAAACGGTACAGGAAATATTTACTTCCCTCATGATATCCCTATACAGTGAAAATTTTACAAATTGAAGTTTATCTTTCTCATTAACATTAATTCTGTCGATTTTTCATTTCCCCGAAATCAATATTGCATGTCATTTCCAACGAAATATTCATCTTCCTTGCGCAATACACGTTTTTCTTTTTTTAGTTGAGCATCCCTACGAAGTGAGAATTTGCCTTGTATAAAATTTGGCAAATCAGCAATTGAGATATGCTGAAAATGTTTACGGCGTCTAAAAAAATCGCTTTAAAGTTATGTGTAATCATAGCAATTCTCTATTTCGTCGAAGATCCCTTCCCTAGTGCGTACGTCTAAAAATATCTTGATTTGTTTTGCTAATAAACATACAAGAAGCTTTAAAATAACAACTCATCATTACTAAGGCTATTGCCCTCTTTTCGAGTTCTGAGAAATAAGCATCAAAATCTATGAAAATCATACGGAATTAATAAGATAGCAATCTTTAAAATAATTTTCACACGCAACTTCAGATGACATGAAAATTATGTCATCTCGACAAAAAGTACAACAAAAAATCTGCCGTACAAAAATAACAGATGTAATATATGTTGGTCCATTTCAGCTTCTTGGGTTTCGATCGACTTCAGAAAATTAAGCCTATATTAGCATATTCTAATCTCAAAGAGCACAAAATAAAAAATGTTGAAATTCTATTGAAATATCCTCCCAATCTGAAAGTTCTCATAAATCCATTGGTGCAGCATACAAAAGAATACCAAATGTAGAGTAGTAATTCACTCAACATAAAATGAATAGAGGAACAATACAATAGACAAAACTATGACATAAAACAAAAACTTCTTGAGCTGTCTTGAAAGTTTCAGCCTTACGTTATAGAAGTAAAAAAATAAAACGTGTTCAGCATTTAAATGGCATCATGCTATTTTTTAAATTGCATTACAACCGGGTACATATTCTCGAAAACAGTGCATGCATCAGCAAGTGATTTGCAACCAGTTATCACTATCTTTCCAGATACGAAAATAAGTAAAACAGCCTTTGAGAGTTCGCTTGGATTGTAACGGTACACGAGACCTAAAAATTACCAGTAGCATATAGAACATAATGAATATAACCAACGTGATCAACACAACGAAGATAGTATCATTTTGAAAACCTTACCAGCAAATAATTCAGGTTCATAGCTGCAGAATTCTTTGTGTTCATTCGCCAATCCTTCCAAACGAACTGGAACACCACAATTAGCTACAGCAATGATGCTCTCTATTTTGAAGTTTGTAAAAGAAACAGATTTATGGCCAGTAAGTTGCACAATCTTGGCCATCAACTTTCCTCCACGTTTCGCATCACTTTCTGATTTAGTTCCTGTGTGTAACAGAAAAAATCATTTACGTTACAACAGGAAGGAAACAATTAATGAGACAAAAATGATCAAAAATTGAATTCGAAACGCTTGCAAGCGGAATTGATAGAACAAATCTTTGCTTATAGAGAACAAAGGATTCACAAAATATCAACCTTACTAACTGAATAACTAGCAATCGCTTCTTCAGTAAATTTATGGATTGCAACAAAATAAAATATAAGATAAATTGAATTATATCGTATTGCTGAAAACAATCATTTCCAAATAAATTTCCAAGGAATCTTTTTCAAAAAAAAGCATCTAGTAATTATAAAAGCAGTACGAGAAAAATAGCATAAATTCAAAAGGCGGAGAAACGATTCATTAAAAAAATTGGTAAATGAACACGATTCTTTAAAAAATTCTATTCCACAAGACATTGCAACTAACAAGAAAGATATCATACATTGAAAAACTATTTATCGCAGCAACAGAAAGATGCGAAAATACATATATACATAACAAAGAGTCTAAATTGAAAGCAGCTCTTTAATATGAGATCATAGATGGTATGCAAATCGTGCATTGAAGCAATAACCTGTTATCAAAAGGCGACCCGTTTGGAAAATTAATCCAGTGCAGCGAGGATTGCGTATTCGTATGACAACTGCGCTGACTTTTCTTGGATTATACTCTGCATTTCTAGTAGATATAGCAACTTTTCGCAAATCAACTTCGCATTGAAGATGAACAGATGCGACAACATTTTGAATGGTTGGAACTGTGGTTGAAAAATGAAAGGAAGTGTCCACAGATAAGTTCAGAAGCGACTGAGATAAAACCTCTCGAGGTAAAACTTCTTGAAGATCATTATTGTCAGTAAAGGAAGCAGGTGAAAATGGCAACTGTTGAGCCACGGGTGGAGACGCATCTGTATCGCATAATGGGTCAACCTGTTTGCAGGAAGGATTACTCTTTTCGACTGCGCATTTGTCCGAAGTGGAGGGCTGCTCCGCAGCATTGGTCAATCCACGCCTTTCCACTGGAGAAGTTAATCCTTTCCGCCTAATCGAAGTTGGACAGGAAGGAGAAAACTTCCGTCCGGTATTAGTAGAAGATGCAGTAGAATTGGACGTAATTTTCATCGTCTTTATAAGACCTCTACGCCCTTAACTAATGTTTGTTACAAAAAATTCAACGGAATAAAACGCTTTTGCGTTTGAATCGTCGCATCTTCTCCTCTCCCAGATGAAAGAAGAAGAAATCGATTTTTGAAATAGGTAATTTCGAACATGAGTACAATAAAAAGGATAAGAATAATTCATAACGCATAATTCAACAGCAGCGCTGTAACGAAGCAAAAGGGAATCAAATCCAATTTTTAATAGGTTTAAAAAAACATATGGCCAGGGTAAAAATTAGCGCACTTCTTGTGACTTAATGACGGACACATCAAAAACGTTAACTGGAAACCCCAGCTGTTCGACATATCTTACAAGGAAAAAGTAGGCGTACCCCCTCGCTCGCTTTGGAAGAATGGGATAAAAATCAGCTTTCATAATCAACCAGAAATGATCTAAAGCACGGTGCAATCAGAATTACTCTCAATGTTGGAATACATTTCAACTTGTAAGTTAGCCTTTTATGTCATTCCATGACTTTTCGCTTGTGTTTTTCATTGTCAGTACTAATATTTCTCTGCGTGAGTTCAATGCTAAAAATGCACGACTGAAGCAAGTTAGATAGATTACTCAAAAATTAGAGTAATCCATTCGGGAAAAATGCTGCAATTTTTTATGAATTTGATTTGATCCAAGTGAGATATATTTATAGAAATAAGTATATCCACGCTCTCAAACAATTAACAATCTAATAGTGTATGAAAAATAAGTGCGCTATTGATTGGCAAATATTGTGTAGCCGGAGTCGATAGATTTCGACTGGCAAATCCTGGGAATAAAATATTACTTTAAAAAACCCTAGATTACACTCATGATGCATTAGATTAGATCCTTCATGCTTTTGTATCTGTCGTAGCCTTATCAGTAGAGACTAGCTAGGATTCCAACTTGGTTCCATGTAGTGTATAAAACGAATGCCTACAAACTTTGTACATATTTTTTCTGTGTTTTACAATTTTCGAAAGCCAGCCGCAACTCAAAGAGGGAGATGCATTACATCAGTTCTTTTAGCTCTATAGTCTTGAATACTGGAGAAGATAGGATTAACACAATATAAAGCAGAAACTGAGGTCGCATCATAGAATCCAACAACTTACAAACCATTTCTTTTCTGATTGCGTAACACGAAATACGACTAATTTTTGTCATTGCTCTCTTCAATGTTGGCACACTGGAAATTGCGAACATGTATCTCTCCGGGTTAATAGCTATGGCGCTGGCCTAGTCAATAATAAACTCACACCTCCCCCTTCGTTTAATCTTTAATAACCTTCTATCGAAAGTAGAATAATAAGAGTAACGAAGCTCATCAGCATCAGAGTGGTCTTGCTAATAATAAACTCGTAGCTTAAGGGTGTCGACAGCCCAAACTCGATACTCGTTCAAAACCTCTATTCACCTTCACTACTAATGTGTAGTCAACCTATGCGTTATGCTTCATAATCGCAACAGATACGCAATGTGGAAAGCTCTCATCTCACAATTGCATTACATTGCCACTCGCTCTCTTTCTTAAGTGTGCAGACGCACACTACATTAATAATTCCTAAGTAAATTCTTTACTTCGCTCATTGACTAAAATCATATACTAGAAAAAGTTACAATTACACCCACATGAGCCATAAGAGGAATACACAATGATAAAACACTCGATAGCTATTTCTATCGAAACTTGTGTGTAACACAACGGGTAAAAATACTTTTCATCATAATATTTTCTACTTATGATATTATACTGCATACTGTAATAAGGATTCCCTAATTACATTTCACCAAGTAGAATTCATAGATAACTAAGAAAACGCATCTTTTACATAGATAATTAAATCTACTAAAAACTAAGAACTTAAAAGTAAACTTTCGTTGAGCATTCTTATCGTGTCAATCGTGTGTCACACTTTCACTATCTTTAGGTCCTGTGCGCAGGTTTTGCGCTATCAGATTTTCGTTTCGTTACAATGAGATTATAAATTTTTTGAGGAGTGCCTTTTTGACCTTTGTATTTTGCATTAGATTTGCTTGTTGGCAAGGGTAACTAGTGTCCGCGACAGACAGTTCGGCACAGTAAAAAATTGATATTGACGATCATTTCGTGCTAGCTGCCGCAGCGTTTCATGAAAAAACACTACGTTTTTGAACAATAGTATTTCAATTATGAATGGGGTAACCTTTGCTTTGGGTGTCATGGTAAACTTTTCCTGTTTCCGAATGGTGTGATTGCTTTTTTAAGTAGAAATTCAGCCCTCTGCAATGCGAAGCAATGAAGTCGTTTTATTTAGAGAGAAAAGATCGAGGAGTATTTTGCAAACTGCGTAATATAAATTTCTATACAGGTCTGCATTGTCAAGTATTCTCAATAGAAGTTTGCTGGCATAAGCAGAAATATTATTGCTCCATGCTGTGAGTGGACTAAAAGGGTCAAATTTTAGCAAAAAAGTCCACTTCATTTTTCACTAAATTTTTTATCGTAGTAAGACTTGCAGCTCCCTCGCAAAGCCTTTTCGTCAAGATAGACCTCATTTGTCACGATACCGCTCGATAATGAAAAAGTAAATAGATCACGCAAGTCCCTGCAAAAACAAGTAGTTTAGAACGATGACTCAGGAACAGTGAAAATTCACTCGAAATTTAAAGCAAGACGAGCATGCGATTAGGAGTTTTTTTTAAATTTTCTACATGTACTAAGTTCATCTTCACGTGAATATTTTAACAGTCACTTCTAGTGAATAGCTTCAAATCCTAAATCCTTGCTCAGCAAAAGGAAACTCAAACAGAATAGTGACACAATTTAAATAACTATAGCGGTAAATTACCATTATCTTGCAAACGCAGTATGGGTAGCGCTCAGAAAGGAAGTCTGCTCTTTCTTGATTGATGCTGCACTAATTCTTTTAGTTCATTTTACGAAAATATCGCACAGGAGTTTTAGAAAATAAAGCCAGGTATTTTTCTCTAATGAAAATAATAAAACAGCAAAATATCCAGTTTACTTCTATGCTTCTACAATGGACACTCATACAACTCAAAAAAATCCTGAAATAAAAGGAATCTCAGCGATTCTGAGTGGAAATGCTGTCCCGGTAGTGATTGGAAAGAAAAATAACAGTACTCATTCAACAGTCACTCCAGAGAAATCATCACATTTTCCAATTCTTCCAACGGCAGCGAGCAAAGATATCTGTACGGCAGTTGCCACTACAGAAACGCCATCACATAAGAAAAACCTAAGAATTCCACTCCTACCAAGAACAGAAGAGCAGGCTGAATTTGAAAAGCCAACAAAAGCGGAAAATTATAATTTGTCAAGTTTTTCAACTCAACCAGACACGTTTTGCAGCGTTAAATCATTGCGCTCCCCCTTCACCTTGGCTTTACATGGTTCTGACCGCCCGCCGAAAGTAAGTATGAACATAATTATTAGGAATGAAGCGCACAACTCTTTGAGTATTTTACTTCTACGCATTATTGAAACAAATTCGTCTTATCGAAATAAACACTATCTTATCTTTTCTTCTGCGAAACATGCTCTATCTTGTTGCACTTGGCAATATTATAGCATATGAAAATGATTGTGAATGTTATAAAATTATGGTGTTTTACTCTTTGTTTGCTCCCCAAAACAAGGAAAATATAGCGTTCAAACGAACGAATGATTGGGCAACATTTGCAATACACAATCAGTACGTTCGGCCACTTCGAGAATATGAAATGTTACATGGAGAAATTTGCCGACAGCGTCGACGTTATACTGAGATGCCACCAGGAGCGGGTAGGAGGCATCGCCGTGCATAATTCTTGTCTTGCATTCCTTTCCAGTACTTTTTCCTTCAAGTAAATATTGCATTATCATCATTAGAATGCAGCATTCTGATTCAGAGTTACAGGCCGAAAACTTGCTTCAAATTTTGCTTTCCGATACTGCCAAGCAAATTGACGAGTGAAAGAAATAACTGTTGACTCACAATAGCATATTCCGTTGCCCCATTACAGTTTAGGGCACTCAATTCAATTTAAGATTAGGGAAGGAAAAAACTATGATTTTTATTCCCTTTTACGCTCAGAAGCATATTTCGTAAGCAGCAATGGCCTCTCAGCAAGTGCTTTGGAACCTTTCGTATTGGCGAATCCGCACCGGAAATATTACTCTACAATGAATGAAGAATGCAATTCTCCATATCGTTACCCTTTCAATGCGGAAAATTTTTGGAATTTCAAAAGAGATAGTATCTGGCAACGCTGTAAACATGATTATCACGGCATTAATTCATGTGCCTCGGTTGATCCCTCGAATGAACAGGTTGCCCAGATTGAAAGGTAATATATGCAGCATCTTTGATGGTAGGGATTAGTGTTGAATGGGTCATGCGACATTTCTGTTCTAAATGAGCAATGCTGTTCTAAGCATTGTGAACTTAATATATCCTATCAAAAAGTTTCTAGAATTTACTAACAATTTTTTTGCTTGTTATGCATTCGTTCATTTTGGCTGGAGATATTCTACTTCAAGGCTTTTATTGCTGTAGAAAAGTTAAGTTGTTGCATTAAACTAGGCACTGCATACAAATGAGGAGCTCTGAAAAAGCCTGCAAAAGTGCAAGAATATTTCACTTTTTTGACAGGTTAATTTGGTTTGACCCTGAGCCCCGACTTGAGCGTTGTTATCGCTTAATGGCCGAGCCGAAGATTTGCTCGAAGGTATTTCGCGATTTAAAAAGATTTCCTTCCATGCGCATTATTAGTTTATGAGTCAGACATTCAACTGTGATGCATTATGGCTCAGTACATTTTTTTAATAATATTATAGGGTATTCGCTTAAATCATATTAAGGAGTTGATGAGACCAGGATGGTAGCCTTAATGCTGGTTTTAAATTGTAAACTTGACCTGCATTTTATTATACCAAAACAAGTTTTAAAAGGGTACACTATATCTGCAAAGCAGCCATGTTCATGCATCTGAATACCTTGCTGGGCATTCTTGTCAATATATACGTTGCGCTGGCTCAAAAAATAAATTTAACCATTTAAAATAAAAACTGGAGCAAAGAATGCGTGCAACATTGTACCCACACATGAAATCTTTGGATATTATACCGCATAGCTAATCGAAAAGCATTCACACATTGAAAATGCAATGTATAACGAGTGTTCTTCGTTCTAATTATTTTAATTTCTCTAATGATTTATTTAATACACAAAATGTTTATTGGAAAATGTATAAGAAAAACGTTTCGAAATTGTTGGAGTGATCAAAGGATAAGTCAAATACATATAATAAGCCAGTATAATACATATTTTAACAAATCCAAAAGTTCAAAAAGATTTATTTAAAAAGTGTAGTTTTTTCACAACTAATTGCGTTCTTATTGAGAAAAAAGCTGAAAAACACTTCAAGAAAAAGGAAGCCGTGAGTCTTTAATAAAATTCTGCATAGTGCATCTAATTCTGCACATAACAAGTATTTCACTTTTGTCTCATACCACTGATAATCCCTTTGTTACTTACGGATGGTTAACTTAATTTATTGTTGCTTCCTACGTTGCTGATTTTATCCGTCTGTCGAATACAACAATTTTATTTGCTGACTAATTATTATTAGTCAATGCCATTCTTCAGGATTCTCATGCTTGAGCTAGTTGTTTCAGTATTCCTATTTTCGAGTATCCTTACAGCATTACTCTTTGTTCAGTCCTCTTGATTTTGTTACTACTCATTAAAAATTGTAATAAGGGGTCCGTGACCGGATTTGCCAACCAAATTTCAAATATCTTAGCGGTTTTGTTAGTGAATGTGTAATAACTTAGCAATCTTGAAGCGGCCTATGTAGTTCATTGTTAATAAATAGTAAGTTTAGTTTCTGTTATTTAAGTAAACTTTACTCTTTGTACTGACGAAGAACAACTACGCTAATTTATTTGTAAACTCTCGTATTCACTCTCCGGTTAACTTACTCGTATCCTCTGGTGCGTCGTACGCGCCTTGTTTACCAAAAAAGAAGAAATAATGTAATCAATGTACATTGCTATGAACATACATCACGCGTCAATACTCAAGAGAAAAGAAACAGAAACTTTCTCAGTGTATAGCTACGACCTCACTACAAAAATGGACATGCTCTCAAAGATATGCTCACTTCTATAACAAGGAAGCTTTTCATTTTGCTTCCTCTACGAAAATATCCTGCGCCCAAGAAATAATTAAGTTTTGAAAACTCTCTGAAAAATCATTTTAGAAGTAGTGAAATAACAAAATCTGAACTTAGTTATTCTCACCTTGAATGTGCTGAGTTCTGTGCAGGGTTGCATGTGTAAAATTAGTGGATTTCATGGAGTTATTACAACTTGCTGCTAATATGAAATATTGTTATAGCTTTATCACTTATTGCTCCGCTTTTGTCCAATTAAATACACAAGAATCCCTTGTTACAAAAAAAAGTCTACATTTGAGTAATCTTTCAGGAACATGACTACTTGCTAGCACAGCAACCCCGAAAAAGTGAATTGTATAAAAACAATGTTTAAACTGAGCAAAGGCATGTTTTTATTTAATTATGCGCGCTTTCGAGTTACTATTGCAGCGGTATCACCAAAATAAGTAATCTAGGAAATATTTCACCATTTCTATAGCAGGAATGTGCGTACCTTAATTGATATTTCCGTGCATACAAAAGTGTGTCAGCATAGGAGAGGATATTTTTAACTAGAAAACGCCACATTGAGCTTCACTTCAGTGTAGCAGTGTAACATTTGACGTAATGCATTTTTCGATGATTAGCCGACTTTCCGCGGAGCAAAGAAATATGAAGGGCGCTATGAAAGCATCGTGAAGTTTTTATTTGAGTTTGAATTTGGAATAAAAAGAATCAACATTTCAATTCGTTCACTTATTAGCAATGATAAACCAACAAGGGGGCAATGCACTTTCCAAAGTATTTTGGAATCAATGACAGAAAATCATCTTTTTGAAAACGCTTAGGTCACGGTCGCTGATCGCAGCACGGTATTGCCGTTACATTCATTCGTTCTGCACACCGAAAAAAGACTACTATGTAGACGTATATGCAAAAAAAATGCTCATTCCTCTTCATTCTTTCTGAACTTCTCGATTTTTCTTCGTAATGTCGACGTCGTCCTCTTTCTTTTCCGAAATTCACGTGTTGATTGGTGTTACGGGCAGCGTTGCAACAATAAAGTTGAATGAAATTATTGCTGCTCTGGAATATGAGGGCAGAAGCAGAAACGTTCTAGTCAAAGTGAGAGAAAGCAGATATATGTCTATCGATGAGATTAGACGTATGTTTTGCCATATTCTTTAAATGCACATGCTTCTTTGAGAAATCTTTGCTAACATTGCTTGATGTGTACCATCGCAAGAACTCTAAATTTGACACGTTTTCTCCTTCGCCCTTTAGCATTAGTGCAGCTACACTGCTATGAATATATGAGATGCAGCATAACCCCCCATAAAGTTGTTACCATGGGTTTTGCTGGATCATGCTTGCTTGTGTTGATTTGAAGAATAATTATACCTTTACTGTGTAGCATTGTTTTACAGATTAAAATAATTGCCACTACGGCAGCCCTTTCCTTCATTGAAAAAAGCTGGAATTTAGAAATTTTGACAGATAATTTGGAGTGGGAAAGTTGGAAGATCAAAGGTGATGATATTCTACATATTGAGGTGAGATACCCATACGACTTGCATATTATGTATTCGAGAATAGATTTACAGTCAAAGTTAGCGTTGCTCCAAACACAGAAATAGTGGATGCAGAAAATCGATGCAGATTCACACTAAAAACGACATTTTTGTGATATACCGAAGGAAGGGAAGACTGTGGGCAGTAATACCATACTTGTTTGCTTAATTCTCGTGTTATTGAATAGTTATTGTTGCATTTTGATCTGACTTCATCTACTTGTCATTCTAGATGGGGAGAAGTATTCGTATATGCTTGGAATGTTGAGTTGGGTCTTAAAATGGATTTGTAGATATATTAGGGTATTTAAGCAGATAATATGTAATTTTTTACAATAAAGTAATTACCTTATGGTTTCCGCAGCTTGCTAAAACCCACTGCTTCGGAGTAGTAAATCGATATTTGCAAAAATTACGAAAATGTTCTTGTTATGCATAATCAGTTGCGTCGATGGGCTGACATTTTTGTTATTTGTCCGTTGGGTGCCAATACTTTAGCAAAACTGAGCAACGGAATTTGTGACAATCTATTGGTTAGTTTCCCAATAAATCTATAAAGCGAGATGCATAAAGCTCTTCACACGTATGCTGTATGTAGCTTGTAGTATCCTACCGTGATAAACAATGTGATGAATGGAATTTCTTTTTTTCTCATGCTAAGGAGTACCTGAGGATACCTTGATGCTTTTTATCCTCATCAAAATATGTTCAGACATGTGTCGCTCGAGCCTGGGATTTTACTCATCCATTTATAGTTTTCCCGGCGATGAACACATTGATGTGGGAGCATCCCTTAACATCTAGGCATGTATCTACATTGCAAAGTTTTGGAATTAAGGTAAGGATATGGATGTGTTCTATATGGTGTGCATTTCATCAGGATAGTTTTGAATTATCGCCCCTACTTTACGTAGATGTCGATTCTTTCTATAATTTTTCGGAATTAGAAACTATACAACTCAGCGTGTATTATTATAGCAGAAGCTTTCCAAAGAAATTTGATGAGTGTAAAAGATAAGAAATTCAATATTTAATGATGTGCACTGTATTTTTCCCTTCTGTGTAATTTTTTTGGTCTTTTTGTCATTTTTATTCTTCAAAGATGAGTCTTGATTTGATATGCTTTCTGTGTCTTAGGTGGTGGAACCCATTTCGAAAATTTTAGCATGTGGGGATAATGGTAAGCACATAATCTACATTACCTTTTCCCCATGTTTGATATAGCAATGAATTGAAGATTTTATGTATTTTTACTATAACTTTTCTCTTTGTAGAAATGTCAATTTTCTGTTCGATGTAGTTGTTAATGTTCTCAAAAATTTCATAATGGGATTGAACTACAGGAAAAGGCGGTCTTCCGACAGTTTCATTCATTGTGGAGAATGTGTTTAACATGTTGAATCTTTAGATCAGAAGTTACGTTGGAACAAATTTGCACAACTATTTGGGTTCTTTGTGTATCGATTTAGATTGATCTTCGATTTCTACCCCTGCATTAACAAAATGTTAAAATTGTTATATATGATTGGTGGTATCTAATCTCCGTAAGCCGTTTTTACATTTACAAAGGATAGTGGCTACTAAGCGCGTCAAGTAATTTTTCAAGCGTGTAGTGTTTGCAATAGCCACTAAATCGTTTAGGCCGTTTCTCATTTCCGCCACTACCGCAAACAGTACATATTCTAGGTGTGTAAAAATTGCGAAACTCAAAAATGATTCATTTTATCTAATTGTTCGGAATGTTTCATGCATGCTAGTAGATGTATTTCTTGCATTTTCTATGTACCTACAGTGCCAGAATGCGTAATGGATAGTTTTACAAAATACAATATTTCTGTTAATGCTTATCCCGCCACCAGCATAAAAAAGTTAGCTGCAAGTTCACGTAAGATACCAGGGAAAAAATAGGAATTTTTCTCGCATGATTCTAGCCTTGAAATGTACTTAAACTTTTCCACCCGCATTTTAGATATCTATAGTATTTCTTTAGCGCGGATGTTCGCTGTATATAACGTTGATACTGCAATAGCGTTATTCCTGTTCTTCGCAACTATTGGGGAGCGCATGTCCAACCCTTGAAATACAAATCATAAAAAAAATTCTTATTTATTTATTTCATATTATTGAAATTATCGTTATCTGTATTTTAATTTAACAGTATGACTAGATAGATACTCAACACAGCCAATGGCATCGCATCAGTTAATCTGCGAAATCAATATTTTTGTAAATTTTCATTACATCTTTTTTCTGCAGACTGAAATGAAGTGTCGAATATGGCTAAAGCGTTGGAGGCTACTCGATGAAATGCTTTGGCGACTTTTTCGAATGCTGTTTTTCCACCAGTTTGTAGATGTGCTTTGTAGCAGATCTTCGTTAAATTGGATTGTGCTCATGCGTTGATCCTTAAGATCCGTATAGTACGATAGCAGGTCTTCTCTGAAAGTATGGATTTGGCTTAAATTAAGTACTTACAATTAAAGAAATGAATGCAATTTACCATATTTACTCTCATCACTGGCAACCTTGATAATATTCCTTGATGATTTTTGTATCAATTCTTTCAAAATTTTGCATTGCAAAACATGGGTACTCGAAAAAGAATTTTCAGTAACTCAGAAGATTTTCTTGTATAGTATAATGTGGCAAAATGATGAGCTAGTGATGCATTATGTGACTCAAGGGAGCATAGTGTGCCGAAAAGCATCTCAGACTTGTATTAAGGGTCGTAGCTATGTACAAAAATTGGTTGAAATCAAAAACAAGATATACTTTTTTTCTGTTTCGACACGCTCAATGTTTTTGTAAGTACATAATGGATGCTGTCATTAAGAAATGTAAGGCATTCCATTTATTCCTTTATTTTATGCCTTTCAACACGTATTTCATTTAAAGTTTAATAACTCTTGAGAATGTATTCCTCAATCATCTTGTTATTTAGTATTTTATCCGACCTGCTTGACAATTTCTTCCAATCACTATAGCCTGTACTCTCCAAATGAATCTCCAGCATTTCGATATCGGACCTAATATGCCCCTCGACTGTAGAGCTGAACTCTTCCTCAAGATCTTCTATCAGCTTAAATATGTCTGCAATACTTTCTCCGAGACGAAGGGGAAGTGGTGCGAAGGCTGCTTCAAACTGGTCCATTTCTGCCTCTATTTTTTCTTTGCAACTTTCTTCTTTAAGAGCTAGATATCTCTCAAAATCTGCAAAATTATAATTGAGGAGGAAATTTATAGCAGTGAATGCTGATAACAAGTTTTCTGATTCAAGTAGTGATATTTATTTTTTTTTAAACTGATACTTGTATATGCTAGTATTTTGATTATACCTTCTAGGTCATTGTCTGAAGAATAGTCAATGCTGCTGCCATCCCTTTTTTGTGTGAATGCTTTCATGCATGCGATGAGTTCTTTCGTATGCGTTTCCTCCATATTTTGAATCAAACGATCGAAATTTGGGATCTTTCCTTGCATTATTTCAAAAAAATGAACATTGCTCAACCTGGAAATGAAGTACACAAGTTCAAATCTTGTCTTTTCATGTAGGAAATATATAGAAATACAGAAGTTAGTGAACACGCGAACTCCTATCTAGACTACATAATGAGAAAAGGGTATTTTTCACAACTCTGTTGCTATACTTTGTTGCTACATATTTGCTATATTATCTTTATAGCCATTTTATATAACAAACTACTCACATAGCGAACTAAAAAACCTAAGGCCACTGTGAAGATTTTTTATTTGCGGTATACTAGAAATTTATTTTGCTGATGAAAATATTTCGATTCTAAAAAAGGAAGTAAATAGTAAAAGTCCTAGTTAGGCATGAAATTTTACATTTGCTACCTTTGTTTTGATGCTAGTTGAGTGAGGTAAGAAGGCTAACCTGTAGTTTTGGTGCGCTTTCTTAAGTTGAGTACGATAAAGGTCATTTGCGGTTTCAAATCCATCAATTCCTTCTAACAGCGACGGAATTGTTGAATCATTTAGAAGTTCTAAAATAAGGTCGTCCATTGCCTCCTCAAGTGGCACAAAAAGCAATGATATATTGAACATGCAGCAACTACTAGCAGAATTCCATTGATTTTCACTATAAATCGCTGATAAAAATACTTCGTAGTTTCGTTCAGGCATATTCAAACTAGAGTCTATTTCCGAATCATGTTTCTTATAATACTTTCCATCCAAGAAAATTAAGGAATTTTTCAGTATTGAATATACATATTCTTCATAATTTGGTGATTTAGTAATTGGATTATGATTCAAAGTAAGGCATTTCAAAGCAATATTATGTCGCAAAAATTCGACCTCACTAAGCAGTGTAATAGAATTATTTGCCAATATGAGAATTTGTAATGCCTTTAACCGCCGCAACCCGGAAATATGCTCTATGGCATTTGAATGGAGCGACAATTCTTGAAGACTTCTCAAGGATGAAAGATTTTCGATTACTTTGATTTTATTAAAGGATAGATCCAATTTCTTCAAGTGTGTCAGATATTCTAGGTTCTTTATGACCTCTATTTGATTGTTGTTAAGGCAAAGTGTTCTCAAGCCTAGCAATGAATATAAGAATTATTGTGCTGCGAAAGGCAGCATTTTAGAGTTGGTTTATGCAATTTTAAAACAATGGCACTCTAAGCATTTTCCTCTCAAAATTAGCTCAAATGTTCAATTAGGAACAGGAATATAAGCGTATTAGTTTTGCAAACTTTGAATGAATATAGCGATTTCCAAACAGCAGCTACTGAAAAAATTAAATTAGGCGTATTGAAGATTAGGTCAGTTTGAAATAGCCCCAACATAATTTAATAATTGAGCGGAAAGATGCAGAGAATCTATAATTCAATGATAAATCCCTCTGAATTATGTCATTTCAAGGATAAAATACTCAAAAGTATATTTCCGCTAGTTTATCACACCTGATATGGATACGCTAGTTATATCTCAGAGTATGCAAGCATTGATCTTTTGTCATTTCCCATTATTTTTATATATCCTGCTTAACGTTACACTAGATTTACTAATTACCCGTGAATGGCTGTAAATTTTTTATTTCTTTGAGATCCCCGTAGTTTAGTAATAATGTTGTTGCTTTAAGATACTCTTGATATAATGGTACAGCATTTGTTTTAGTTGATAAATTGAGGGCATCTTTTAATAATCTTTTGTTTATAAATTGTGAGCTTCTTGGATGTTCTTTATTATTTTTTGTAAATGCATTCATATCCTGGCATGTCTTTCTGAGTGCCACAACGCCTGCTGTATTGGAGACCTCGCAAGGCTGATTGCTGCTACGCTTAGAATCAACCGCATGATCATCAAGAAATATGGTTTTACCAGGATCTTTCTCCGCCGAAGACTTAAAATGCCTTTCATTCGGTGATCGTTTTTGAACCCACTGCTTAAAGCCTTCATCTTGATAAACTGTGAATGTTTTCATTGCTTATAAGGTTCTGCGATTCCTACTGCGATTATATTATAAATTTCTGAGTTCCCACATATCCGCCGAAAAATGCAAACTATTTTGCAATAACTCTTTTGTTTTCCTATTACTTTAATTACATGATCTAAATTGGCTGCTTCTGCAGTACTTTCAGCTACAACTGTTATTCCAACCAGTAAAGAAAATGAATAAGAAAAATGCAATCATTTGTACTACCTCTTCATCCGATTAGCTACCAAATTTGATTTTTATTTGTTTGACCCTTTTAAATTCTTCCCCTAACAACTCAAAAAGTATTTGAATGTAGCTGGTGCTCGTCATTGGCGCAAAGCTTATCAAGAAGTGGTTGGCGCTAAACAAGTAAATCAGCATTCTAACTTTACATCATCCGTCGCAGACGTATCGCTGTAACTCGAATGTTTTGAAAGTTTGCGAACAAGCTCCACCGATGTGCTAATTTTCGTAATGCTTTGGACACTGAGACAACAGTCGCCTAACCTATTCCTTATCTACTATTTTACAAGAGGAAAGTAAACTAATTTAAGAAATGTATGCTTGAATAACAGTATTGCCAGAATTAGAACTTATGGAGAAATAGAAACACAAGCGAAGCCTGAGAAAATGCCATTTCGTCAACACCAATGAGGGTAAGCAAATCGTTGGCGAGTGCTCGCTTTAGAATTAGCCAGTAAAATACATTTACACGCAGTCTCTTAATTCCAGTTTTATATCAATGCACCTGCCGAGTTATCAACCAAGCTACCTACTAACTTCAAATCAATCTTAGATACCGATTTCAACGGAAGCAATTATACTAGTTAAAACTGCAACAAAACGCTGCACGACAAAAAATTACGGTACATTTGGTCGTATACTTTCATTCACCATAAAAAGAAAATTCTACGCAAAAAGACAAAAAATAATAACTCGTTTGTTTTGGGGTGCTTTGAACTAACAAACAGTAATGAACGGTACTGCTAACAAATCGCCTGAAAAAATTCTACCCATAAATTGCATAAAAAGGAATTACACATTGTACAAAGAAAACATTTTACTGCGTTTAGTAAGAAACAACGAACTCCAGTATAAGAGAGTATGCATACAACAGCCACCGATTACTGCGGTTGCTAGTAGTGATTATAGAAAAGCATCTCTATGATTCCAATTCAATAAAAGCCATTATACTTTCTAATTTTTCCGGATAATCCATATGCGATTTAACAATTCCTGTAACATCATAATTTTCTATTCCTGGAACGTTTAAAATCGGGCTGAGGGCAGCCACCTACAAGCATGTAACAGCAAGGAGACGTTGAAATAGTTACTAATGTGATTGAACATAAAACATCTTTCAGCTATATTTTTCTTCAAAAATGAATGTAGCGTTATAGCGCCTATGAAGCCACCAAATGATACTTCAACTTACACACCGAAGAACTTTTTTGTTTCCATAGCTAACTTATTATGAAAAACAAAAGGATAATCTAAAAAACGAATAATATACTGATGAAATGTTCAAGTAGCTTCCTTTTCATTTCCTTTGCCACATTTTATAATAAAATAGAAACGAACTACAACCTCGAAAAATAGCCCTTGATAGAGCATTACCTCTACTGAAAGCTACGATAATAATATACCAAGAGAAAACAACACAGGCAGAAAAAAATAATGCTCACCGTGATTCCCCATTCCATGTACCGATATAAAAAAGAAATTAGCCAATCCGATGGTAAATATACATTAATCAATCTACCAGAAACCACGTCTCGACACTGTTGCCAGGGTTTTTTCCGAGTTGTTGCAGGTAACCCAATTAGGATGGCATCTTTCACTAAATTCAACTTTTTCTATAGAAAAAAATATGAAAAAATTCAATTACGCCATCAACATTACCTACAGATCTTCACGTACAAACATTAAGCAGAATGCTATGAGAAATAGCCGCATGTTATCAAAAGAGACGAGCCAACAGAATTAGCTCGTTTTACAAATAAATAGTTTACCAACCCTTTTACTGACTGCTTCATATTCCTACTAAAAAGTAGACAAAGAAAACACACTCTAGTGCACCCATTCACAAAAGTAGGAAAAGCAAAGACGAGAAAGCTATTTCTAATTTTCATGCTCTCACAATAGTTATAACCTATATAGAAAAAAACGATGTCAGACAGTGCAATTATAAAACACAATCAAAATTCTTACATGCTGATATAATGCATGGAGGCAATAAAAAACAACTCGAGCACCCAGGGAAAAACCAATAAGTGTGACAGGCCTTTTGCCTACAGCCTATCAAAATAGAAATTAGATGAACAAAAATATAAAAAGAGGCGTAATGTAAAGAGAATGAACAAACAAATTTGGATATGTAAAGATACTGTTCAGATCGGTTAAGGAGCCTATTCCCTATAGAGATCGAACCATTAAATTTGAATTTACAGAAACCAGCCTATAACATCCATTTCAAAGAGTCTATCCCCTCATACACCCGTAAGATGACACACATAGTGGCATGACCTTAGCATAGTATCACACCAAAATCAAAAAATACTCCGTGTTCAATGGAAAAATTTTGCCATGGATTACGACACGCTACTCCCTATTCATGATCAACACTAAATCGACATGGAAGGCATTCAAAAAAAAAACAAATATAAGAAATGCATCACATAAAGATATATAGCCTCAGATTCTACACCATCAAGAAACTAGGAAACCTTCTAGGGGATAAACATATCCTTTACTCTCTACGTATAGAGTAAACGCAGCACGCCTATCCCTCGCATTTAAATTACTTACATTCCGAAAGCAATCACTCTGTACGATTACTCCCCATTTTACCTTATCGGATATCGCATCAGCGAGGATTTCACCCGCTTGTTTAGCCCGTTCCTTCAATTTCATCCAATCACTGTCTAAGTTGGCAGCCATTCGAATGGCAGACAAAGGAAAGGACACAGCCGCAGACAAAACACTTGCAATTGTATATTTCAAACCAATTTGGCCAGCTTGAAGGGCCAAATTCTATTGGAACACACAATAAATAGAATAGAGTAAGTACGATGTGTCAGAAGTAGTATGCATAGGTTAAAAAAGAGTGCAACACACAAAGACAGAACAGCAAAGCACGCTTAGAGGCAAACAAATCTAAGCAAAGCATAAAAACGATAAAAAAAAAGAAGAGAAGATAGCCGCTCTGCACTATAGCAGCCTACTAAAAATGTGCCTAAAGAAAAACTCTATCCTCTCAACCTTATAAAACAAAAGTACACCGTCTAGAGAAAACCTAAAATACGAGTAAAGAGGGGTAGATCTAAAAATCCTCCTTCCCAGGAATCAATTCAGTATAATCGAGTTTTGAATGCAGGAAATCACAGAACTGAAACAAAAACCTTCTTGGTGACTTCCTCAGGAGTTTTACATATTATTGGAAACGTTCAGGATGTACAAGTCTTCAAACTGCAAACTCCTACGCGTTTCTATTACGTTCACATCTTTAAAACTTTCGTCAAAATGTAGGCTTTGCCCTATCTAAACCTCAATGTTTCAGCCCAGCAACGGGCTTGTAGTAACAATAAATCATAGCCAGACTCCCCCTTATCGTGAGCGCCTCCTTCATTTTTTCTGCCCACTGGCCATGACTCGAGCTTCCACTTTCTTTCTTACCATCCTTTCCTTTCTTTTTCGTGGAATACTACGAATTTGTAGTAAAAGAGTGTAATAATCGTTCTGCTCTAAATTTCAAACAAAAATGTCAGAGGCGTAACAAGAGAGCATCAACACTTAAGAGTTTGACATCACTTACTGTAGAGAAATCCACTCCAAAACGGCCGAGTAGCCGTTGTAACAATTCTGGTTCCCATCTAAACAGATCATAAAAACGTTACAAGCTAAATAAAGTATGTAATGTACAAAAGAAAAGAAAGAATTCATCCCCATTTCAACACATACTATTCCATTGAAAAAATTCAGAAGAAAAAACATGCAACCGCCATGCTTTCCTACTCTTAGTGGGTTGGTTACTCATAGAATCCTAAAATTTAACACCAAAAAGCACGTTTTGATTTCCTCCTCAAAAAAAAAGAGAGGAAACACACTAAAAAAGAGGAAAACAAAAAAACAGAAAATTTTGCAACACACCCTCCATTTTCGAAAAAATATATATACAAAAATGAGCACAACAAGACATTGCAGATACTTTACAAATGGCGAGTAAACTAAAAACATTCCCGAGACTAGAGGAGTTATAACCACAAAACAATCTGTTTTACACCCTCTATCTTCAACTACAAACTCATACCGCAGTGCATATAAATCACCAGAGGTACCAGGCAGAGCACGAAGCTATAAAAAAAAAGAAGAAGAGCAAAAAGCAAGCAATATAAACGCAGGAATTACTTTGTTAGTCCATGCATTGCAACTCTCTCATTCTATCTTCATACCAAAGCTCTCCCAATAATAACCAGTACAAGCAGCAAGTGAAACATCTTTAACACTTTTTTTAAACATAATTTTGCAGGATAAATAGGACCAACATCGTAAATAACTTTCATAAGGAAAAATAATCGTTTCAAAGTACTTTCTATCGACTATCCCCTCCAAATAGAGATCTCTCGTAACCGTATTTCTCTTTTTTTCATTATTCCCTTTCCTTCCACGTTATTCAACGAAGCATGAAAAGGTTATACAACTCTTACACCTTGTCTATATTACCCATGGCAAAGTGATATCGTCTATATTTCTCAAGCATCCACTAATACAAACAAATAAACGAAGGGATTTGGGTTTATCGCCATTCAAACGCTGAAATTCAAACGTTTCGATATCCGCTAATCGGCGGCTGTACTTCCATCCAGCCAAACCTGCCCCACTGGCTCCAAATAAACTTGCAACTAAAGCAATCCCACTAGCGGATCCCACAAACGCGGCTAAACACAAGCAAAAATAAAAGGATAGAAACGTTTATATCAAACTCTTGATAAACAAGCCATACATCGCCAGAAAAATAAAATCTACCCCACGGTCTACACTTCAAGACAAAAAAACTTATTCGTGAATGCTTTATAAAAAGAGTAGGAGATGTATCCTTCTCAGTGTGGCATGAACACGACAGCAGAAGAAAAAAAACCTCAGTGTGGCCTAAAAAAGGGCAAAAAAAATTTCTTTTTCTCACTCTTTCACCAAAAAAACTATGATTCAAATTTCCTACTTCATGGTGTTTCATATTTAAAAAAAATAAATATACAGCAACACACATACCATCCACCCTCTCTTCTGCTATCTTTCCTATCCTCTAGCACTCTTTGTACATTTCCTATGAAATAGTCTTACTAAAGCCAGCACTCCCAACACCTAAAGTGGTCAGACCAGCAGCCACCGCTGGCGCAGCCCACCCAGCGGTCAAAGCAATGAGAGCGCCTCCACCCACCGCTGCAGCAGCGATGCGTACAGCTTTTTTCCTATTTTTTTTATTCCTCTCCTTGTGTGCAGCTAATGCCTCCGTCAGTTGTGAAACTGCAAACACATTTACAAGTAAAAAGTGAAACCATGAATTGTTAGACAGCAGAGACCTAGAATACCGTAAAAATACGACTCTAAAGATCTTTTTATACAAAAAAAGCTAGAAATCACGTAGAAGAGAAGACCATTGCATCAAATTCTGAAACACTCCGCACGGTCACTTTCTCCCCTTTAAAAAGTGTGTAGGAGGTGTGGCTCGTGTAGGCTACAGACCCTCCCTTTTTTGTAAGCTATACACTGTAAATTGCTCTGCTATCCCATAAACTTTCCCATGAATAGAGATGTTTCTCTCATTTTATAACAGAATGTCATATATTACTCATTTGCGCCTCAAATGAAAGTGTCACTTCCGCTGATAATTTCAATGCCATTGCAAATTCTTGAAAAATAATATATCCACGAGCATCCAATGCTGTTTCCCTCAAATAATTAGCAAGCACTTCCTGAAATAAAACAGCGTTGGGGCTTGGTGGCTTCTTTGGTAAGAGAATATCTTCAAGAGAGTGGATGCCAAGGTGTGTGAAGGGAGATTTTCTTTCAGGAGCATCCTTCGTCGCCGGTAGAGAATCCGTTGACCGGATTGGTAATTTTACACCTGTTTTCATGCGAACTTTCAAGGTTTTATTATCTAAATGAGATTCTAATACATCCAAAGTTGCTTGTGTACGCGCCTGTGCCCTTTGCAAAGCTTTCTCAAATTTGGAAAACACTTTCATTTCCTCTCGTTCTTCTATGTTATGCTCTTTGGATCCTTCCTCACTCTTATGTATAGAGGATGGGTTCCCTTTCGAATCCTCTTTGGGCAAACGTGTGCCCTCTTTCATTTCAGAATCAAACGGAATTTGCACTAACGTTTCTACTGTTCCATCGCGTCTCTCGCCTTTCAAGCGTTTTGTATTTGAAATGGAGAGCGATGAACTAGAGTGAAGAGGGGCAGGCAAAGAGGATAACAAACAAAGGAATACAAAACAGCGATGAAAAAGTGTACATCCTAATCATGGAACTATGGAAGGACTAAAACATTTCAAAAAAGCAGCTTTCTTCAAATCTCTCAATACTTGAACTTTGCATTTTGTCTTATTCCTTATCTGTCATTCTTTGAATTTTTTCTTCTTGCATTTTACCCACTGAAAAGCGATTTAAATTCTACGATTCCGTACCTTGATAAATCCTTTGATAAGGGAACAGCGTCTGAAGGTATGTGAGCGATTGTCTCAGAGTGAGACTCCTTCTTAAGATCAACGTTAGCCGCAGTCTCACGTGTCTTCAATGTATCCTCATCGAAAGCTATTTCAAAGTCTGTAAAATTGTGCTTTCTATGGGTGGAGTTTGTGATACCCTCCGTCTCCCTATTGCTCTGATTCTTAGTCTCTTCCTCCATCGATTCAGAATCCAAGGAGAGTGTGTAAAATTCATGCAAGAATTTCTTAAGCTCACATTCTTGTTCTCGCCGTTCTTTTTCTCTTGTGAGCATCCATTGCTTGGGAGGACTCAAAGATGAAGAAGCAGCAGTGTATGCATTTTCTTCATCATTAGCCAAAGATATTTCACGAATGGAGGAACTCTCTTTTATCATTTTATCGGAACAAACATTTACATTCGTAGCAAGAGGAGAATGGGAATACGTAACATCCTCCGTCACACTCGTTTTTCCAGGTATATCTTCAGGGGCTGAATTTTTGATAGTTTGCTCGACGAAGGTCAGCATCAGTGCAACATCCTCTTGATCCATCTCAGAGGCCGTAGACTGTAAAAGAGAACTAACAGCCACTGCTTCATTTCGAGATAATTTGTTTTTTAGGATAGACGAACGGTTTTGCATCGAATCAGAAGAAGAAAATGAGGCAGATGAAGCGATCGACGGTGGAAAGGATGCCCTACCCTTTTTCTGCCCATGAGATTTTCCATTTTTTCTCGATGATTTTTGAAAAAGTGGGTTTGATATAAATGAATTTCCTTTAGAATTTGTTTCATGAGGAGTCCAGTAAGAGTGAATACTGGAGAATTTTTTTGAAATCGATGATCCCCCTTCAAAATAGCGTCTGCGAAACTCGTCTTTTGTTTGGATAAAAAGATGATGAACCTCCTTGGATATACCATCACATGCTTTTAAGATGGCCTCAACGAAGGGCTTCTCAGAGATTGGATTCGATTCGACAGTACTTCCACCTTTCAACACCATTCTAAAGCTTAATGGCTTTAAAAGGGTGTGTTTTATTGTACTCGTGAGGCTAAAAAAAAGTAATAATAAACAAAAACAAAATTTAAAGGGACGCACCATCAGCCGTAGCCGGGTGAATGCCTTCATTGACTACATTTTATGTATTTCTCCTTACCTCTTTGCCTTCTCTCTCATGGTGTTAACTGGATGATATAACCCTTTTCCAGACTACAGTGAGCATGCATAGTTCAATTGAAATTTACATAAAAACATTACATACTTTGAAAAAGAAGAGAGTCGTAAAAAGTATAGCGGATACAATGGTGGCTAGAGCAAAAGGGTATATCTCGATTTTCACACTGCATGCACACACCGTAAATGTATACAAAAAAAGTAAAAACTCTTCGACGTAGAACGAATATACTTTAAGATGAAGTTAGTCCATCAAATGGGTAAATTATAAAAAAAATAGTTTTCCTCACTGGAGACGAACAGCCAGGACGGACAAGAACTCAAGAGCCCAAGCTGTGACAGATTTTTGAATATTCAAAGAGCAGGTATCCAAATGATGGACAACTATGCAAACGAACAATCCAAAGATATTTTCTCTGAGAGTCAATTTTCTTCGTAATAATTCCTTCGCATCTTTCGTCACAAACAGCACAGAGAGTGAAAGTCTAGTTGCATCCAGTTGCCTCTTTTTTAATCTGTACTCCGATGAAGCACATTTTCAAACAAAGCAAATGGAGCAAACTATATTTTACTTGCATTAATCAAGCTTAAAGTTATAACACTAGAATTTTAATCTGCTAATAGAGCATTCAATACTTAATAAGTATTGAATGACCACCACCCCCGCAAAAATAGGAAAAACAAAAGCTATTTCTTCCTCCAGGGAGCCATTTTATAAATTTATCCCATAGAGTTATCAAAGATGTCATAGAGACTAGTATAAATAGAAGGATCGAAGAATAGTGCAAATAAATTGTAATGTAACCATTAATTTCTTTTGTTACAAAAGCTTAGCAAGGAGAACTCCAACTAGGTTAAATTCATCAGCATGCACTCATTATTCAATCACACTTGTTCTTATCGTTCAATTTGTTCATAAAAATTGATTAAATATTCAAATGAAAAAAATAACCCTACAACCACACATAAAAAACATTTCGCTCTTTCATAACATTGTAATTCGACCTGCATTTTCGCAAGTGCATAGTGCATAGTGCTCTCACATTCCTGCGGGAGTAAGCTTTGTCCGATTCCTTAAATTTCCCAAGCACAGTATCAGTTTCTTCGTCCAAGTTTTTACGTTTATCCTGCAAATTAGAGCTATCGTGGTTTTCAATAACGGTGCCATGGCTACCAGCAACTATTTCAGTAGGTTTTGTTTCGTCATCCGAACTGAATATGTCGCTCAAGTTTTCAGGTTTATCACGGAAGGCATCGGGAATACTAGACATTTCTTCTTTACGACGATTTAATTGCGAAATCGAATCAATCTGGTAGTGCTCTAAATCCATTTTCTCATACGCAGTTGATTCAGACGAATTCTGGTTAGAAATATCACTAGAATTTACAGAAAAGTGAGATAAATGGCCCGCCATATCACATTTCGGATTAGTCAGTGAAAGAAAAGAGTAGCAGGTTGTCAAAGTGAAGTTCTAGAGAAATTGTACTATTTAATATAGGTTTACAAGCCTGCTATCTATTATTGACTCTGAAGCAGGTAACAATAAAAGAACGACAACTAGTGCATTTTTCCAATCGATTTTAAAAAGTAAAACTGGAAGCACAGATATCGCACAAACATTGAATTTAATTAGAGGTAATACTAACAAAAAAATTCCTACAAGCAAGTGGTTCAATAAAAATGCTTTTACAGTTTAAGGACACATTGAGTAATACCAAATCAGAAAGTGCAACGCTTCTTTCTTAGTATTGTAAGAACATAAATTATACAGGCTACTGAACACACGTACACTTATTTTACTTCTATGCTAAGAAACTCATTTTAGAATGGAAAATTGCGCTGCGCTCAGTTGTTAGCGAATGCACGCGCTGCTTTTAATTAAACAAGAAATCAAAGGTTAACACTTAAATTGCTAGAGGTCAAAACTCTAGCTGCAACTTGAGAAATTGCCAGGAGTGAAGGGTTCCCAGGTAAGAAGAAAAATTCCTATGAAAAAATGATTGGGAGTCCCAGTCTTACTTGCCTCTTGTAGTTGTTGATGCTGCTCAATCACCTACCTATCCGCCCTGCCTACATACGAATTCGTAAGATTTTCCATCGATATACGATCCGACCGACATCAATGCAGGGAGGGTCGGGTACTTAGAGCTACACATTTTAATCGAATCTTATTTTTTTCCTTACTTATTGTTTCCAAGGGAGGAACAGGTTACTCGATAATCACTAACAAGTTATATTTCTTATATTTTGCATTCATGTGATGCGCCGACATTTTCGGTCTCCTGAAAACGAAACATAACTACTTTTGTATTGCAACAGATTCTGTGCAAAAATACGATAAAGTGTTAATTATCTGCAGTTGTTCTAAGCTCTCATTTCATTGGGAACTCTGAAAAGACTATGGAATAAGTAATGTGGGTAAACGTTTCATTGTGTCCGTATTTGAGGTTACAAGCTTAAAAAGTACGATTAATGCCGTACATTCGAATCATCCATTTCATTCAAAATGTTAAAAAATTCACTTTAATTGAATTTGCAAAATAAAAAGCTTCACTTTGGTTGAAACAAGTATCTTGCTTAAGAACAATTTGTTATTCGTACTTGCGAGGATGATGTAATGTTTGAATTGTAGTAATAGCAAAGCTGAATATCTCTTTCGCATAGAAAGTCAAGTTTGTGCACAATTATTCCAATTCATTTCGTTTATGTCTTAGCATAAATATCTAGTAGTAACAAGTTAACGATGCAATAATTCGCTAGCCTAAGCAACTTTTTTATTTCCTTTGCCAACAGTATTTTTTAAGATTTCTAAAATGAGCTAAATTTAGGTTAATAAGGATTACTACTGCCATCTTCAATGCAGTTTCATTACGGTGCCTAGAACTGCAATAATACCCCAAGCTCAAATGCAGCCAAGAAGCTGGGATAAAATTCCTGTTTCTGGTACGAGCACATACTAAAAACTTCACGTTGCTTTTGAGTAGAGCTTAGTAATTTCTTTAATTATACGAAGTAACAAAAAATACCTTGCGGCAGTTTGTAGTGTTACCCTTTTACAATTCGTAGAAGATTTCTTTTTATACGTAGCGGATGAAAAATAAACGGATAACTTAGGGTGAAAAGCCGGAATAGACAAATAGAAAATCAAAAGTTAACCACACAAAGCAGTAGATTAAAAAAATGACCGGAGGCTTTCCTGCACTTTTTTTTATAACACAATAATTTTTATATTTTAAAGTCACCAAGTAACGCCTTAGTACTTCCATAGGTTTGGCATGAAGTTGATGTATGACAATCTGCTTCATTATTTACGAAGCAGTTACAGCCATCGAGGTTGCAATCTTTAATAAGCATTCTTTTGTAACATTCTGGGACACATAGTGCCCAGCTTACAATTGAGCAAGCATAACTGTGAAATAGTCGTAGTTTACAGGTAATTTGATTGCATTAAAAAATTTCAACCCATGTGAAAGGGGCTTCTTTAAAGAGCTAGGGGACAAAAGAGGAATAAAATCCTGAAGATGTTTTCCAAGAAACAGCAAAGCAAAACTTAAAGGTTAATTCCTTCAAAGCATTACCCTCTATAAACTCCAGTTGCGATCTTTTTTGTATTAACTCAATAGAAAGAAATGATTTATTTAAAAAAAATACGCTTTTTTTTTCATCTCTTAAATACATTTAGATATTCCATAAATTCACAATTTTTCGATGATTCGGCACACTACATACAGTGGCTACTATGTCAGTTATTGAAAAGAATCTAGATAATGCAAAACGTTAGAATTGAGCCGTAAAGCACAATCAATATTTTCTTTCACTTTTGTTTAAAAATTTAGGATAATTGGTCAACTGAGCAAATAACAGCACAAAAAATGTCCTGCAGGTATTTCTTTCCCATTATAATACTAAAAGGCACAAGGAAATACACGGATCCCCAGCGCAGACAGACAGCCTTCCCCAAAAGGGGAATTACTTGAATAGCGCAAAAGTCCGTCACTACTACCTGTTTAGCACAGTAATATGCAGTAATTATTTCATGAAACGATAAATTTCCACCGCTAATCAGCACTCTAGGAAACTACTTTGATACTGAACATTTTTTCCGGTGTTTATTCCAGGATGATTGTAGATACAGGATAATGAATCATCAACTATAATCGCTGGCTGGCATTTCACATAGCTTCTTCACAAATTTTCATTACTCATTGCCATATCAAAAACGGAATCAGGGGACTGAAAAGTTTATTTTCGAAGGGTAAATTCGCTTTGATTAATCAAATTATACTTTTAATGTATTGCCAAAATTTTGAAGCTACAAAGATAAGAGAGGAATATGTATAACGAAAAATAAGAACAAAAACATTTCAATATCTACCATTAAAAATCCCCCCAAAAAATTAACAGCAGTGGCAATAAGTTTAATAAGAATCGAATGGTATTAAGAAAAATAACCAAGAAAACAAAACATGGCATAATGAATATACTTCGCTTTAGCTTGTGAAATCATCTGATGCTTACCTTCATTTTCAATCAATTTCAAGAAAGAAAGTTGCTTCCAACTTATTTTCACAATTTCCCACCTATCCCAATTCTCGATTATTCATAAGAACGGAAAATAGCAGAAGCTAAATGGAAATATAGATGATAGTGCTACGACGCGCAAACGTATAACCGAAATAAGAATGTGTGTTTGTTACTAGTCCGGTCACTACTTATGTTTCTATTTTTAGCAATCATCATCGCGTTATATAACGTTGGCAATCTATATCCAAAGTTGAATTAATAGCAAACTCCTAAGAAAAATTGCAAATAAACAGACGAGAGAAATCATTTTTCAGAGAAGACGAAAATCGAATTATAAGCTCTCTTCAGCGGATGCAAAAGATCTCGCTATGGTATTTTGCTAATGGATAGCATTCTCGTTCCCTTCGTACTATCTACATTTTCCGAACTAGCTTTTTTTCTTGAGATGCTAGCACTTCTATCATCCGTCTCCATTGGATGCTTTAAATTTCTTCTCTTCATCTACATGTTGCTTGCCACATTGCTTCATTGACAAATTCTATAGTGATGGCTTGACCCCCAAAATACCGCCCATTAAGCGCAGTAAAGGCTCGTAAAGCTTGATCAATGCTTTCAAATTTTACCCATATTTTCCCATCCACAGCAGATGTATTAATCCAAACTTGCGCAACGTTTCCATGCTTTGAGCATTCTGTACGTACATCTTCTGATATATCGGCATAGAAATCAGGATCCTCTTCAAGATCTATTTCGCTGGGGGTAAACATATTGCTTAGAATCATATTGGCGGTTATGTTATTCGCCGGCATCTGAAAAAAATACCAAATATAAAAATCAAAAGAGCTACTTTTAATTACAAATTAACAAAATATAAACATTCAGAAACAGAAAATATACAAAGGTAATCAAAATCACACATAGGCACTGATATATACTTACAAATATCTTTAAGCTTAAAAAATATGCTAGAGTACAACTACACAGTAATATATAGCGCAGAATTTAAGCTCCAAACATTCATTTCATTCCACATAAAAAGGTGCTCATTTGCATGTCCACTTATCATACCTTAAAAACAAATACATTCTCAACGATAAAAGACAGAAATATACGTACAAAAAAAATATTCTAGACAATAACATTCACAAAGCTACTTAAAATTGAATTGCTCCATAATAAAAAAACAAAAGAGATATATGCTTATCACCATGTGGATAATAAAAGCAACTATAGTTTGCAAAACACGTTAGGATACTTAGAATGGCAGCAGAGCACACTGACGTAGCATATATAACAAAAAATAGAGAAGATTAGCACTTCTTAGGGGGGAAACAATAAAAGAATTCAAAAAAAAGTTCATGCAGCGAATCTGAATAAACAAATATATATAATCTCCTAAATTCCTGTATTCATAAAAACATGAAGAATTCCCCGTGAAGTAAACAATTTTTTATTAGTCAATGCACGTAATGTAATCCTTGAAAACGATGAAAAATACAAATCTATACATGTCTCGATATGCTCGATGTATATATTAACAAAAATATTCAGCTTTTGTCATTATAATTAACAAACTATTGCCTCACACATAACCTATATAGAAAGGGCATACCCTCGGTTTCCAAAGCAACTCTTGCATTTTAGATCACGCATTACAAAAAGAAAAGTAATCCAAAACAATCCTGCATAGAAATTTCCTCACTCTGAATGCAGTTCCTCTTACATTCTTCTAACCAGAGAAATCAAAGCGTTTGTTAGATATACAGAACCCTCAATTCAAATAAAAACTATACATAGTCTCCCTGCAAAAACTACATACCGTGGCAGATAGAAGAGAGGCAGCAACTGAATCTGGGCGAAATGCGCCATTTGCCATAGCTTTACCAGCCAAGGCTTTCGCTTCCTGCTCAGCTAAAGCCACCATCGCATCTGTAGCAGCTGCAGCAACATTCATGCCACTGAGACTAGGATGGAGCACTCCACCGTCTCGTTGTAATTTTTGCATCAAAGCAAGCTTGCTGCTGGCTCCAGATAGAAGCCCACCACCATCATCGTCCAGACGATCCGTATCTTGAAAATCAGATTGCTGCTGTTGCATCTGCTGAGCTGCTAGCTGCTGTGCCAATAAAGCCTCAGGCGTAAGTGAGCCACCTAGAAACGAAGTACCCGTCATAGAAAATGCAGAACTTGCTTTAGATGGATCGGTGGCATATCCAACCTTCAAAGGTCGACCAGCTAACACATATCCATTCATCGCACTCATTGCTTCTTTTGCCTCAGACGTGTGCTTGAATTGTATGAAAGCATAGCCTTTAGAACGACCCGTATAGGGATCGCGTTGGATGTCAACACTTAAGATTTCACCAAAAGGAGAGAAAAGCTGTTTTATTTCTTGCGAAGTGATATTGCTAAGAGATTCCACTAAGCCACCCGCATAAATGCGCATTGGACCATCCACCAATTCTGTTTGCTGAATTTTCGCTGCTTTCGCAGCACGATTTTTCTCGGCCTGAGAAGCTTGAACACGAATAGGTTGCCCCTTTAAGATCTGTCCACTCATCGCTAACGCTTTAATTACGGATTCTTGCATATAAAACTCCACATAGGCCACACCTTTGGCTCGACCGGAGCGCTGATCCTTAATACATTGGATATCTCGTACTTTACCCGCATGTTCCGCAAAAAATTCATAAACATCACGCTCGGTAGCCTTAAGATTAAGGTTCAAAACTAAGACAGTCATATCGTCACGTCGGGCTTCCTCAATTTCCCGTTTTCGTCTTAATTCTTCCTCGCGCTGCCGTGATTCTTCTTCACGACGTAATCGCTCACCCTCTTCTTGTTCTTTCTTCATGTTTAACATATCCAACGATTCCTTCACGGTTTCTTTATCAGGAACTTGAACCTCTAATTCAGAATTCGGCAGCATGGATGATGAGACTTTGACAGTAGATTTTTGACGCTCTTTAGAGCCACTGCGAGGGCGACGATGCCTACTCTCAGATCGACTGTGATTGCTGCGAGAACGATCCCTTCGAGATGAACGATGCGACCGCTCATGACTGCAGTGATGCCGTCGGCTACCACTTCGGCTGCGACGAGTATACTCACTCTCCTCCGCTCTCATAGACCGGTGACCTCCCCTCTCACAACTGCGAGATCGGCTGCCCCTGTGTCGATCTCGTTCAATATGGGAGCGTGAGCTCTCTTCCTTGTATTTTTTTGTATCGCGGCCATTACTGGTACGTGGGACAGCCGGCAAGGGTTCAGCGGGAGAAGCAGAGGAATTGCCAGTTTTGAGCAACTCCGACGGGGAAATCAGTGACTCCTCTCCGCGTGAGAGCAATTTCTCTACTGTATCAAAATCAAGTCCATCCGCCATAACTATAGAAACAAAACAAAAACAATAGACAACTAAGAGTATAAAGTAGATTTCTACGATCCAACACAATTGATATACAAAAACAGAGACCCAACGTAGGCTCACCAGCACCACAATGAATTTATAATGCTTCTGGATGTGTAGATTACGACCCTGTACTTCCTTGGAAAAAACACAAACGTTACAAAAATATAAAGAATAGAAGAAAAGATCTACGTGAGAAGTGAGAGATTGGCACAAAGTATGCCAAAGAAATTCATTAAGTGGACAGCAATTTAAAGCCTGATTCTACAATTAAAACGTGTTCTGTTTAGTGTAAATTTTCTAACGAAAACAACAGGAGCTACTACGCCATCGAATGAGGCAGTCGCTCTTTAACTGCATCATTCCCATAGAACGTTGTACATGGAGCTTCCTTCATCTTTCAATAAAATCTATATAGAAAAAGCAAAACATATAGGTATCGCTTGAGTGTCTATTCATAAAATACGAGAAGTTATTCTACCATGAGACAAAAGTGGTCTCATACATTTGAAGATAATAAGGAACGCTGCCTCAAACAGAAAAGAAGAAAATAAATACTACATCGCAGATGATAGTTCATCATCTAGTAGCACTCCGAAGGAATATTTACCAATCTCAAGTTTAAGAAAATATCTGCATCTTTCTCAATTTTGAAAGATGAGCTAGGAGGTCCTTCACCTAACAGCAGAAATGTTCTTCGTTAATAAAGAACCCATTTTAACTCGCACATTTTTACCATTGGAAATTGTAAAGAACAAGTTTTACCTGAAAGAATATTAAGAGTATTCCGAAAAAAAGTATCTCCCTCTTCTGCGTAAAAGAAGTAAAAACGTCTTAGAAATAAAAACGATTGTTTATATACGCGCGGAATGCATTCCAATTGCACCCGTCTTATGACTTTGAAAATACAGATATCCGAATCACTTCTAGTGAAAAAAAGAGACGAGCTTTGAAAGAAAAGAAGTCCAATAAAATATAACAATACAGTCAATACCTCAATAATGGGCGTATTTACAACCAAGGAATAGTCGCGATGAATGTATTAAACAAGGGGGGCTAAAACGATGGAAGAAAGAAGATGGGGGGAAACAGTAAAAATGCTTCCAAAAACAACGCGGCGACTAGGGGGATCGGGATCGGCTGTGCCGTAGTACTATCATGACAAAACAGCAGTTACACTTCTTTCTACTCAACCTTAACAACAGGCCTAAGACACCCAAGGCGCAGAAACAGGATAAAGAAATACTTTTAAGATTGGGCTTTTCGTGAAAATTACAACGCGCAATCTTTAGATGCTGGTAAAAGAAACGCGATGCTTACGCACACATGCAGAAAATTTCGTTTTCTATTCGTATCAAATGAGCTAGGCGATAGAGTAACTCAGCCATGCACTGAAAAAACCGGCTAGAGCATGATACTCGGCGAAAAGAGCATACCAAAGATCAAAGGCAGTATAGATCTTGCATGAAGCTATGTAATGACTTCACACTTGCGATGCAGGCGTTTTTCAAACTTGAAATTTATCCACAATTTGTTTGTTGAATTTCGCAACACACGTTCATTGCATGAAAAAAAAATAACGTACAAGTTTGAGCTGAACACTTTACACGCTCTACCAGAACGTTTCTAATGAATCTATTATTGCAAAAAAATATTGCAACTTACGCGATACAATGCATATTAAGAAAAAAACTTGCATTAAAATCGCTAGGTCATACAATAATTTGGAATATATCCAAAAAAAATAGATATTTTTGTACATGAGAAATACAATGACTTATCGGAAGGAACATATAGAGCAAATTCAACAGTTAAACTTCCGTCATGTCTGTCGTAACTGAATTGATGGATATAAAATACCTCAACCTAGTGAAGCAACTTTGAAAAAGTTGCTAACCTGCAAAAGCAAGATAAATTCTTGCAGTTGTCGATTTTTGATGTGTGGCCCTAACGTATGTTGAGGAAAAATGAGGGTAGTGTGATAATCTCAACTGAAGACTTTGCTGTTCTTTTTTATTGTAGGTATCCACTAAAAATTGAAAGTCATTTTAAAATTTGAAATTTTAAGCGCACTTACTACTCTGTACTAAAATTTACTGCTAGATATAATGAAAATTCACTCGTCTGTCTGTCTTCAATCACTGTTCCGCAAACATTAACATATGTCAAGTCTGGTCCATAATTACGGCATGAGATGAGAGTAATCAAAGCTGCAATTTGCTTGTTTGCTTCCTATTTTTCAATGGAAATATTCCGTGATGGTGTAATGCTTATAGTAAATGATTGTGAATTCTTCGTTTTGTTTGTAATGAATGCTTGTTAACTCTTCTTTTTGCTTGTAGTGAATGCTTGGTAGCTCTTTTCTTTTACCCGTCAGTAGGGAAATTACGTGTTATGCGAGCTATATTTACCTCCAGCTCACACGGGGAAATTGTCTTCGGATACAGGCATCACAGCAGTTATCATCTACTTTTAATTATTTTTATTTTTTGACTACATGATTTCATGACTGTATTCATTAAATTAAAATATGAGTATTTTACTTTCTTATTTATAACATATTTTATTCAGAGTAAATGTAGACAATTGGGTAGCAAATAAAACGTACAGCTATGGCGCAGATATCAAACCCCCAGAGTGCCATATCGGTAGGAATCCCAAAATATGAGATGACAATAAAGGAAGACTCCTCTTCTGCTTGCAAGAATAAAAGTAATAAGGAAGAAGCATCCCTAACTAAAAATTTGTATAAACTACGAAATGTTGCAAAAATTGCAACCGACAGCCTCCCCAAACGTTCATCAATCCTACTGGGAACATATATTGAATCTATACTACTTTATTCGTACCTTCTATTAATGCCTTCTTTCCTCACAGAATTTACTAACCATTTTTACCCATTCAGTCAATGGAATTTTCTTACCGTCTTGGGATTTGCTACTTGGAGTGCAGTTTGGCTTTACGGAAAGTGTTTTTCTCTTGGCTACAAAGCTGATTTGCCGTCTATTTTACTTGAATGGTTCCAACGAAAAGAGAATTCACGCGAGTGGATTTTTTATTAACCCTTGTTATGCCTACCGTGGAGGTTCCAACCAGAACTACGATGGTATATGCTTCTAAATAATACTCCCTAACACTAATTCCCAATTATTTTTCACGGTTACAGTAATTTTGATTTGATGTAGCACAAACGGAGCTTTGTTTAAAGAAAGCGTATCTATTTGCCAAATCATTGCCTATTCACAGTTATATCGGTGTATTCTCGTTATCTGTGCCGAAAAAATTATGTAGGCTGACTCGATCATCTTTAACTTAACCTCGTGATTCTGTCGTTTCCATATACATTTGAACCAATTGCTTAGTCTAATACTTTTACAAATGCAAGCGTAATAATCAGTAGCAGCTGTGCCATTTTTATATGCTTTCTTATCAATTATTTGCTACAAAATATTATGTTGATATGTTTTCTATATTTCCACCAGGAAACACGGGATTAAAAGTTACAGTCACCTCGCTTGGTGCATGTACTTCTGGCCTTCTAATTTCTCATTTGCAGCCTTGCTTTGTGGCTCTTTCTGATTTCAAAAGCCTCAATTTTAATGTTTTCCAATTTGTTACACGCCATCCGGAAATTGAAAATGTATCATTGCTAAGCTCCTTTTTAAACCTTGCACCTGCCTCGTTTCATGCCGAGATTAATAAATATATGACCATTCTCTTTGAAAAATTGGATTGGACCAATACGTTTAGGAGGAGTGCCGTTGTTGCGAATAACAAATTCATTAAGGAAATTTCGGCAATGGACAAACTACCTCTTCTTCTATTGGTTTCAGTCTTTTGTGATGTCTTCTTAGCAGAATTTGCATGTTCGTTTTTACATTGCGTGGGCCTTAGCATTATGCTATTCCATTGTGAAAATACCCTATATTTAGAAGAGTTCGGCCTCAGCTTCTCAGTAATAACCATTATCCTTGGTATACATTTTTGTAAGATAAATGGTACGCGCCTCTCTGTTTATATTCGCCAAAATTGATTCGAAATCAAACTAAACGCTCAAGAAAATTAGTTCTTGTTATATTTCGTTTTTACTCAGGTGGGCCGATGCTGAATGCAGACTTTCCCATAATAATGGCATTTTACAAGGCTGACGGACTTGCCAGGCTGTTAAACGGGAGTGCAAATGTGCCGGGGTGCACACTTGCAGGGAAACTCTTACGCTCACAAAAGGATGAAAACCAAGCAAACTGAGCAGAAATCGAATATTTTTCCTAATTTGTAAATTCATTTCGCTTTTTATACATTTGTCATTCGATGAGAATTCTGAAATAGCTCTCGAATTTTATTACAATGAATTGCTCGAAAAGCATTTGCAGAACAACCGAATGATCCATCTCACATTTGAAAAATATGATTTGCCGCACTCTGTGGGTTTATAGGAATGTATAGATGCATGTGAGTATTATTTATAGTCCTCTTTTTAATCATTCTGAGATGTGTTAGTGAGCTATTCTTAATATAACATCCACAAGATCAGTTCGAACGTACTATACTTGAAATTTTGTTTATTGAATATTATGCATTAAAGCCATCACCAATTTTTGAAGGGATTTTTTTGCCCAGTAACTTTGTAAGGGAGAGACTTTTAATCCTTGAAAATGGAAAAAGCACGCTCTACTCTTTTTAGATTCAAACTTATAGTCTCAGTCCTATTTTGTACAAGCCATTGCTAAATTACAACACTGCTCCTCGTCCTATTCCATCGGATTGCTTGCATGGTAGTTTTTATACTTTAAAATTTATACACTCCACGGGATACACCAAAACAGATGCACTCGTTCATTAGAAATAAATGGCTAGAGTAAATTCAAACCACCTGAACCTCCCATGTATATATATTCACTAAAACTAAGTCGAAAATGAACGGAGAATGACTTTGAACATCAATGAGAAACAGTTATTTAATTCACTCGTGGGGAGTGAAAGGAATACAAGATTTTTATGGGATTGGCTTACATTCTACTATTCAAATCCAAAGTGTCACCACTTCCCCATACCCTCCAAAGATATATTCGTCCATCTTCTGCAGTAGCAGCTAGCGCTGTTCCTAAAGTATTCCAAGTAACGCGAGTGATAGTCGCATCACCCTCACTGTCCAACTTGTGTAAAAGAGAGAAGCATCCAATGCCCTCTCGTTCATTAGAGTGTAGCGTGCTATTTTCATGACCATGATCATCTTGTAAAGTGAGAAATCCTCTTTTTCCATGAAGAGCATTCATCCTCTCCACATCTCCTACCGTTAAGGCAGGATCATTCTGTTGCTCAGTTGCTTCATCTTGTTTTTTGGTCTCATCAAATTTCACAGGGTGGTGAAGCTGTAGAATTCATGACAGCATGCATATTACAACAAAGAAAACTAGTAGTAAAATTTGAAGCCATCAATCTTATAATACGTACAAAGTTAGTAAACATATACCTCCTAAAAAGGAAAACCGTCTGCCAAAAATGAGAAAAAGCATCACGAGAATCGACTAAAAAGAGCACTTATCACTAAAACTTTTAATGCCACCCAGAAAATTTTCTCACTTGCTCGTATTCACTGGTTAGTTTCCAGGAAACTATAGTCCCATAAGACTTGGCTCCAGCAATGGCAATATAATCAATTTCACCACAAAAGCTCGAAACAACAGATAAATCTGTAATTCTTGACTCAAACACATTGATTGTCTTCAGAAGAGTCCAACATCCATTTATTTTTGCATAGCTGCCAACTTTTCCAGTACGAAAGCCAACAAACAAAATTGGAACAGTATTTTCTGCTCTACTCCAGTCTATGCACGTGCAATTGGCAGTATCTATTGGATCAATGCTATTCATGGCCCATGTAGAAACTTTCAATGAGGTATCAGCGTAATACAGACGTATAAAACCATCCAAGCTGCAGGATGCAAGCTGAAGACCGAATATAGGTGAAGAAAATTTGATATCTACAACGGGAGCAGTTGCGTCACAATGACGAGCGGCAAGTACCCACGGATTTGGGCAAAGTTGAGTATTTAAAGATGCTAGATGTGTAACTTGAGAAAGTATCTGCGAAGGAGTAGCAGGTATACCTGAAGAGGTATTCATTTTTCTGGTTGAATTATCCATTTCATGAGGACCAGGATAGCTATTCTGATCATTCCCAAAATTGGAGCCTGCGTAAACAAATATAGTATTCAATCATAATCAAAATCGGCATAACATTCACAGCAGCTACTTAAGAATGGCTCTACTTAATCCTTTACTTGATGGAAAGATGCCATCATTGGTTATTCCAGCACCTAAAGAAGGAGACGCTGCAGGAAAGGAATAAAACGAAGCAGGATCCACTGAGCCTGGGGGAGAACCAAGGCGCTCAGATAACCCTGCCACGGCAGAATCATCCGTATTAAGAGTAGTAGCCGCGTGGGGTAATCTCTTTGCTGATTTTCGCTCCGTCCATATCGCAATAGAGTTGTCATCAGAGCACGTAGCAAATATTTGACCAAATTCAAGATGAGCCCATTCCACGCGATTGATTTTTGCATTGTGAGCTAAATTTATCTTTCCCGTCCGATGCCACGATCTGGAATCTAGGGGAGACCGTGGACATGCCTTTGTAGAAATGGAATAAGAACTTAGCGTATTAGAATAACGAGCCCCTGTAGGCAACCTACCAGTCTGCTGAGCAGTATAGTTTTCAGTTGTTGGGTTTTTAAGAATACGCGGATCAGGTAAATTAAATGCTGATGAAAATGGTACATCCCATTGCTCAGCATTGAAAGGATGAGTCTTAGATGGAAAACGGAAAGATGAAGACTTGTATATAGCATTTGGTACAATTTTAGAGCCTCTATTTACAAATGATGTCTCGTTAGGGATGGTGGACGCCGAGACATTAGGAGCGTGATCGCGGGAGAGTGCAGTATCCGGGAGTGCTTCTTCATCAGGTAAAGCAATCTCATGAGTATCATCCAAGCTTTGCACGATTGCATCAAATATATGCAGCGAATTGTTAGATAATGCATAAGCAACACGATTGCCATGGCAGTTAAAAGCAATATCAATTACATATTCCTCTGTTAAACACAAATCTGCCGGTAGATCGTAGAAGGACTGCATGATGGAATGCTACTCATTTAGCATTCTACTTGAGAGCTGCAGATAGGGGATGGGAACAAACGCTGCAAGCTGCGTAAAGATAGGCTTTTTTTTGGTTACCTTATGAATTCTTTGAAAGGTTCAATTTAAAACTTCACATGATATTTCAGGTATTTCCTAATAATATAGCTTTCCTTCTCGTTTGATCGGTGCTTACGCTACGTATATTGCTTTTCATCTTTTCTTATAATAATAGCTTAGTCAAATCTGCGTCAAGCACGGTCGCACCCTTTGAAATTCCAGACGAGCTTTTTGCGCAAAGTGAGAATGAACGGGGGTTGCATATATCCAGTTTCTTGCCAACCAGGAAAAAACAGGCTACAATCAAATATCAAAATAGAGGAAAACCTGTATTTGCATAAAAAAACCAAGGCAGCTAATTCAAACGAGTTAGGGAATGGAAAACGCAACTAGATCAAAATAAAAACAATGCGATAGCTCAATCGTGAAACTAAGGGCTTAATCTCGCATGAAGGAGCATTCAAAATAAGCAAACTTCGAGATAGGTGTGGTTGACCCACTTACAAAAAAGCCTGTATTTGAGTTGTAAAACATCACGCTAAGTTACATGACATAGCAGTGCAAACCAACGAGAAAATGTGAAAGAAGCACCATTTACTTTTTATTCTTTTGTCGGGCTGCATTGTCGATATGAATTGGCTAGTGGTACAACGTTGCTATCCTTAATTTTCTACTGGAGAGTTTATTGTGTTGCGTCGAGCAGAGGTAGCACTCGATTTCTAACGGAGAGTAGCATTCAATATAAAACGGTTTATGGGCTTCTATCTTTCCTTCTTAGCCAAAAGAATTACTTTTTAGCCGGAAGTTTACTTTTTTTTAGAGGTCTCTTCTACGAAATGCGGCGCGCAAAGAGAACGGGGATGAAACGGCAAGTTTTGAAAGATGTGTTGAAGACGCATAGATTTATTTCTTCACGAATACGATATTCTTGTCGTATTCAAAAATAAACAAATCGGCCATTTTTCATTTTCATGAGTCGCTGTTTCAAACGTGATCTTCTAAAAGGAGAAGATTTAGCTCTCTATTATTCGTTCTAGTGATAATGCAGCTATTAGTAAGGAAGAATTTATTATTTCATCAAGCTTCTCTTCGCTTTGCTGAATTAAGTAAATTCTTCTTCTTTGTCGCAACTACATGCTTTTGTAGTTGATGTTACATACCGGGATAAATTGTATTGAAGTAACTTTTTGCTGCTTCTGAAACTGAAGTAAGTCATAGTCTTGCTACACAGCAACGCCGTTTTCATTGGGTAATGTCCATGGAGTACTAGAAAATAGGAATATTGTCTTGTCTATAAAAATGGTGATGCGTTTCACCCCTTTTTCTCCCCAAAGCAAAGCTTTGTCGGAAAAATCTATTTTTCCATTTCAACCCCGAAAGGTTCCTATTTTTTCATATAGTTTGATTACTAGGAAGGTTAATGAAAACAAAAGGACTGCAGCGGCTTTAGCAGCAGATATCCCCGTGAATGATGGAAGCTCTTTCCCAAAAAAATTTCCAGATAGTATTACAACTCTTACGAATCACTCATCTAATGACTACATACTACATTTGTGCTTGTCTCAGCCTTTATCACTCTTTGCCTCCGCCTCTGCGAATGGCTATATCCGCTTCCATTCATTTGATGCACCTCAAAGTGATATTAAAACATTGCAACAATCTATTGTAGCTCATCCCTCTAGTCCTATTTCAGATCTGCATTGTTTCAACACCCATCCTCATCTTTTCTTATCCACCGCAAGAGATGGCTTTGTCAATATATGGGATGTTCGTCTTTCTACTTCATCTCCACCTGCATTGCAATTTTCCCCGACAAATTCTATACGAGCTCCTATATTAAGTGGTACTATCAACTCAAGCGATCAACAAGTTGCTGTTGCCTCAGGCAATACTATATTTATCCATGATTTACGAAACACCCCTATGAAAAGTTCAGAGCGTCTGCTGGGAACTCTTCAGTTTCATTCCGATGTGGTATCATGCGTGCGGTTTCATCCGTTTATTTCTCATCTCTTACTGAGTGGCGGAGAGGACTGTATGATAGCTCTTGCAACTACCCACTCGTGCAATCAAGAAATACAAAAGGAGGCATTTACATTTGGAGAAGGAAGTTTCTCCCATGCCTATAATTATAAAATACCTTCAACTAACCATTTGACTGAGGAGGAAGCTTTGATCTCTTGCTTTTCCAATGAACAGATGGTCAAGTCTTTATCGTTTACTGGTATATAATCTATGGTTTCATTGATTACATGATAAGGAAATGCATTGTATGTTCAATGAAAGTAGGTGTTTAATATTTTGTTGATTGGCAGCAAATCTTATTCTAAACCTTGATTCAATTTCCCTTAAAGCAATGAAAAATGAAAAAAATATATAATTTTTACGTGCCGAATACTTGTTTAACGCCAAAAATTATCCTATTTGTATAGAAACAGAAATTTTTGTCGAATTCGTGCTGTTTTCCCAGTAGTGTCTTATTTCGAGTGATGGAAGTGCATTTTTATTTCTCCCCGTAATATGTTATTATTCTATTAGCTGTAGAAAAGGATGGCATGGATTTTTTGATATTTCTGGGATGGAACAGTACATTAGTGTGAATAGTTAGTAAAATAGCATGTTGAAAGTATTACCCATCTTAAATTGTTACTTCTTCCTAAATGTTGCATTGCTCTATCATAGGCCCGCAAGCGGATGTTATTTGTTGCATTGGCACAACTGAAGTAGCAAATATATGGCAAATTTCGGGGATGATGCAATTTGCTGATCATGCAACCATAAATGAGTGGACCTTCGATGGTTGCATAGATCTAACTGAGTCCAGAAACTATAGTTCTAATCCTACTATTGCTGAAGCTTCAATAAGCGATCTGAAGATTGGAAAATTCAATAAAGTTGTAATGCGAGAAAATCCATTGCTACAGCATGAAGACTCGGGTGGCTACATTGTTGATTCTTTCTATGATGATAATAGTAAGGACCTTTTCCTGTTGGGAGGTAAGCAGATAGCTTTGCTTATTTTACTTAGTGAGTGTGATTTTTATTTCATTTCTTGGCCTTTTAATTTTAATTTCTTGAAAACTAGTAGTTTGTAGTTGTTATCCCAATTATAAATGGTGAAAATGCTCTTGCCCTCACTCAATGTAGAACCTTTTACTTATAGGAAAGGAATTTCACATAGGGGGTGTTGGTTTGCGTTAACTAGTTTCCTCTTAGTTTTTCAGTAATGCACTATTTACAAAATGAGGAAGAAAGGTTAATTGCCATAAAATTACTCAGTTTTAGTATTGCATTCTATAACCCCTTGGTGAATGTCTTTTTCTCAAGTGGTAACATTTCTGTTAACGAGAATAGCGTCGGAGACGGGTGAGATTTAAAGTGCTTTAGCATATATTTCTGAGGAAAAGAATGGTCTTTATCCTTTTTAGAGAAGAAATCGGAAATTTCACTTTCAATGCATTTATATCGTGTAAAAAAGTAAAATTGAAACAGGCAAACAATGTGATTCTGCACTAGGTTCTATGGATGGCATCTTATGTCTGTTCCATGTCAATGAGGAGGGTGCTACTTTGAGTGGCACGTTTGACTCTTCTGCAGGCACTAAAAGTGGACATACTGGCGTTGTACGGTACGTGTAGAATTTTTATCTTGCATTTAGTTTTAGTGAAGGATTTGTGTTCAACGTAAGGTATATATGGCATTGCAGTATACAGACGCCATAAATGAAGTCATAGTAACTATAAAGCAAAAAGCATTCTTGTAAAAATGTAAGCATTTACAGAGTGTAGACATCCATGGCACTACTGTTTTTGTACAGCTGCGCTTTGTCTCTGTCGCATACTTCAAATACTATGAAATTGGTCACCGGCGGAGAAGACGGTTGTTTATGCATATGGGAGCAAGTAAGGATATATTTGCACTTTCATTCATTGTGTAGGATTACATAGATGGTAATATCAATGCTATATCGCTTCTACATCATGGCTTTTTAAGTTGATTGTATATCCAGCGATTCTGGGATAGAGTCGGAAATGATTCATGCTACAGGCAAGATAATAGTTATGTGTATTCTTCAACATTTTCAAAATTTTCCGTTTGTGTAGAAAAGTGTCGATGATCGGTCTCTTGCTATACGTAATAACTACCGCAAATTTCGTCCCACCCGCGCAACTCCTTATTAGCGAACATTCATGCATTTTTAATCTTCTCAAAGGACTGACATTATCGCAAATTCACCGTGCATGTTAGAGACATTCAAAAACATATTGAATTGTGTAGAAGACAATGTTAAGAATGAGCCCGAAATTACCCTTTAAAATGGCAGTAGAAATGAATTACCCTACCGTGCATTCTACTATCCTTTTGTACCAATGAAATCTAGAGCACGTCTGTTTCATATTGATTTTGTTTTCGGAATTGTGATGCCACGCGCAAAAAATCTGCACCGCAACGTATTTTTCCAAACCGCAACCTAACACCTTTACATTTCCTTCATGTTGTAGTGTGCTTTGTAAGGTAACAAGACTATATTTCTACGAACCACTTGGTGATTACATTTTTGATATCCAAAGAATACATTGCGGTCATATTCTATACTAGAAAAAGCATTCCTACAATAGGGTTGCTCCCTCTTGTATCGCATTCTTTGTATCCGTCCCTTTTTAAATGGATAGGCTTTAGTTTCATTCGAAATATCCATGTTGTAAATGCACAAAACATTTTATCCACATCCTAAATAAAATTGAAGATGCCGCTACCAATCTAGATCTAAGTCACTATCCGATGTACAACTTATAAGGAAGCGTATTTTAGACAATGTTTTAAAATCCGCACTATTTTAATCCTATATCAGAAGAGGTAAGGGTTAGTCCAGTTTCTGTTGCCCCGTTATGCATCCCGTCCTATTATAGTACACAGAAAAATCTACTTTAACCTGTTTATACCAAAAAATTAATTTTCACTCGGAAGTTTGTTTGATTTTAAATGGACATTCTGTACAAAGTGTACAAATGCAGCAATATCGTCCGTATCTTGAAGTAACCTGTATAAAATTCGTCGTAATGCATCCGCATTTGCTATGGCACACTTCACTAAATTCTCATTTCTATTATAATCCAATAAGTGAAGCGTATGGATACACTCTACTTTGCTGAGTCCTTGCGCATGTTCTCCTTGCAAGAAATCAAAAATGCGAAAGATCAAGCATCTTAAAAAATTCGAAGTCGTCCATTGTGAAGCACAGTCAACAGATGGTAGCTTTGTTTGACAGAAAGAAAGCTTTTGCGATATAAAAGATTCATTTAGATGTGCATAGTCATCCCTAATTTCTGTAAATTCACTCCTATCCCGCGAAGAATAAACATTTCCCATTAATTTGCTACTACCTTCAACGGTTCGAAATGCGGGAAGAATCCACTGCGGAGAAACATCCTCACCTGTTTCTTCCAAGCCAATACATTCATTTTCTCGGATGTAATGACTATTTAAATCAAGTGAAGACTTATTTCTATATTCTGAGTATCCCCCTTGCATTACATTCTCTGCGGATATAGCATTTGTCAACCCTTTCTCCAAATTGCTCTCATAGTTTGTTCGAAATATAGAATTGGTTAAGTGCATTTTTATTTTATTCTCATCTTCAGCATGCTTTGGTTCAAATGTATTGTTAGTTAGAGCGTTTGTTATCTGAACTGAGTTTTTTTCTTCCTTGGCGGGTTGATAGGGGAATGAAGATCTATCTGCAGTAGAAATTGAATGCGAAGTTACAGCCAAGTTTTCATTTGCTGATGGTGTGGTTCCTGATGATTTGAGCGCAGATTTTAAAGGATGATAAGCAGAAAAGATAGACCTATTTCCAATTCGCAGAGCACAAGGATGTAATACACCAAGCCATGCAATGTCTCTAATTATTTTGCAAAATTCTTCAGATTGCAGATCTTCATAGTAATGTTTGTCACCAAAAAGTGATTCGCTCGATTCATCCGGAAAACTTGGAGAAATAGAGTTATTAACTGCAGCAGAGTTTCCTCCAGGTGTTCCGTGATATAAATAGGGCACTGTGGTACCATTTTTCAAAAGAAAGGGGCGAATGATCATATTCAAAGCCGTATGGAAACTTGTTGCGCAACTTATTGTGGGAAGTTGCTTGGTAGATACTTTCAAAATATTTACAGCAGATTCTATACCTAGTGGATGCAACTCACGTAAAAGCCTTGAAGTGCAACTAAACAGTAGATCAAGAATCTCTCGTTTCTCCGCGGGAATGTATGAGGCTGCTGAACAGTTAGAATTTGAGGGGAAAATTCCACGAGCCGATTCTTGTAAGTGTGAAAATAGCACTTGACAGTCTACAGCAACTGTTAAGGCTGCATCAATAGAATATGCACGCCTCCGATCGTTAAAGAGTTGTAAGCATTGCAACAACATATCCATGAAAATTTCAAAAATGGGCAGATGTGTGTTAAAAAAGGTACTCCAGGTAAACTTTACAAAAGGGGAGGCAGGTTGCTCACAAAATTCAGAGCACTCATAGGAAATTGACTTAGAATCATCGTAATCATACTGAGAAATAGCCTTCGACGCAGAGACATCGGCAGTATTCCCACTGCCAGACCCTCTCTCAATGGTAGATTTACAGGAGGAAGAGTGCGTTTTGGGAAAAATATGATTTAATACTTCTTGAAAGAGTTGAGACACTCGGTCCATCCAGAGGGAATTATTCAATAAGATATTAAAGAGAATATGTAACAAACCTTGTAGCTCCATCCTTGAACATAAAGGTAAAAATTCTGAGAGGAATTGTTGAACGCTTGTAAGAATATCACCCTCCGGTTCCCACCATAGGCCTTCTAAATCAGTTTCCCAGAGAGGAAAAGAATCATGACTAGGAACTTCAGTAACCGCGCATTTGTTGGCTTCAATGCTAGATATCTTCGAACTGGAGGCATCCTTTGATCGTATGGGAAAGGGCTGTAGTTGCAAAGATTCTTGGATAGCAGTGTTATTGTTTCCTCTTACAAGTGATTCTAAAAAGGGTGCTAATTCAAATGAAAACAAACTTATAGCAGATTCAACTGTAGTGAAAAGAGACACCGGGTGCGTGCCTACATTGTTCTGATCCTCTGCACTACTCTGTACATGTTTATGAAGAATTCGACGTATTGCGGTCACAGTTTGAAATAATTGCCGGAGATGATTTTCATATACTAAGTGGGAGTGCCTCGAAAACGATTCAGATGTCTTGTTAGTGTTTAGAGTGTTTCGAGATAATAAAACTTCCTTGTAAAGCGAAAAACCATAACGAGCCAAAAGATGACAGCCATGTCCCGACAATGGCACGAGCCATTTTTCTTCATTAAAATCAAACATATTACAATAATCAGAATTATGCTCATTGCGTTCCTCTGAACATGAAAAACTTTCTCGAGAGTGTGATAGAAGCTTCTCCGTCTCTTCGGCAAAAGACTTGTCTTCTCTGTATGCAAATTTCACTCTATTGAAAGAAGCGGCGGGATCGCTCTGAATGGTAGTCTCATGTACTACAGGATGCAAACGACTCCAAAAATAATTTGAAAGGAAATAAGGGAAATGCTTACGATATTTGGACGGGGTAAGACGGGTGGCTGGCTTCCCTTCTTCTCCAGTTGTCGAGTAATTACAAGTTAATTCACTCAGAAGACTAGAAAATTCTGCTTTCGAAACGCCATAGGGACACCAAGGAACAGTTTTTACACCATAGCGTAAAGCGTGAACATTCCAAACAGTGTGAGATGTTTCTACAATTGTTAAATAATCAGCGGCAGAGAGATGGCCGGCATTAGCCAGACCATCAAATACATGCGTTAAAGAGCCTACCAACGTATGCAAAGAGAAAGGGAGGAGGTGTGCTAATGCCACTATAAGCGAAACACTGCACCATGATAGATATTTCTGAGTTTCTGCGGGAATAGTGATTGCAGAAGCTACTGGTACAGAGTTGGGGGAAAGGGTAGATGTTGACAGAACTTTTTCTTGGGTTGAACCATTAGAAAAGGCGGGTTTTAATACAGACTGCCCTGTATTTCCTTCATGCAGCATTCTATTAGAAATCATCGAATGAACCGGATTGACAAAGGCTGCTGAATCGTAATATTCTGAATGTAAGCATGATCGGAAATCCATACAAAACAGAGAGTGTAACACTCTATAGAAATCTGTTCTACAGTACGATGATGTTATAAGAAACAAAGAACAACCCTAGTTCTAAGAAATAGTTTTAAATATAAGCACACCGTATGCTCACTTTGTGAGAGGACCCAATGACCATATACGCGAGGAAATTGTATCACAGGGATATTTATATATATATATATTAAACACATTTTTACATCAACTAATATTTTTAGTCTCTTCAATGTAGGCATCCCTTAACCGATGAAATAGAAACCCTAGGGTATATGAATTCTATTTTTTACGCTTACGAAAGAGACTCTCTTTTACTTTTAACTAAAAAACAATATTATTAGACGTTGTGTTTTCATCGACAAAAAATTGAAAAGCTAACCTTGTGGCAACACGTTATGCAGTACTTTTTGGATCTCAAAATGTATTTTTCTTAAAACCGTCACATCCCAATAGGGAAGAGTGGAGTATGCCTCCGCCATTTCCAAAAGTCCATTCCATTCTTTATACTTTAAGCTTCCCTGCGATTGTCGCCTGTCTAACAAAGAGAACAAACGCGTATTTAAACGTTTCAAGAGTAATCGATTGTATATACCACATTTTGCGCACGTTTTAATATACTTGAATACTTCCATAAGGGAAGCGATGTGGATGAAAGGTCGAAGAGCATCCAACCAAATATATTTCAGCGAAGTGCTATAGAGTCCCAAATGAGTTAAAGCTCCCATAATATCTGTGATATGACTAAGAGACCATGGAGGAAAACATTCCGAGTAAATGTGGAATGGACGCATTTCCGTTGAAGATAGCTCATCACAATCAATAAATTGCTTTCCAGCATCCTTTAAAAGACGTGAGAGTCCTTTAGGAGGTGATTTAGTACGTCTTGAAACACGCAAAGCCCTCAAATAAGGGAGAGTTTTGTCATAGAAAAACTGTGGCTTGGGCAGGAAATGATAAGAGGCAGGGTGTGGCTGCAACGGTACAAGGCTGCTAGATACAAACGTTGTTAATGGCTTCTGCGTGTGGCAAGCATGTGTGCATAACGGATTGTACGTATCTAAAGAGTCTCTGATCAATTCAGGTGAGTGTGATTTTCCCAAGGAAGTAGATAATGACGGCTGTACAGTATTTGCAACTCTGGGATTTGAGTAATGTGAAGGCATGGGAAAATGCTGTTGATTACCAAGCCTATTCTTAGGAATAGATGAAGCAAAAACGGTTCCAGCATTGGCATTATGAAACCCAGTAAACACCGGGATTTCAAAAGGTTTGTTTTTATTATCTATAAATGTACGGTTAGCTTCCAAAAAGTCAGTATTAACACACGGAAAAGATCCGACCGCTTTTTCAAAAGAGTATGCATACGAATTCCCCCCCCAATACAAGGATTTTCCTCCTTTAAAGTTCGATAAAGGGAATTCAAGTACTCCCTTTTTAGTTGTATAACACGTTGAAGAAGCAAAAGGCATTGAATTCTGCGTATTACTGGACGAAATACTTTCTTGCAGGTTATCAAAACTATGACTTTCAGTAAGCGGCAAAGTATCAGAGGATCCGTGGGAACAGCTTAATGCTTCATTGGTAGCCGAAGAAGAGACAGGAAGCAGGTATCTTTCATATCTCTTTGATACTGGAAGCTGCGTTACGTCTTGCCTCATCGAGTATGATCCAGGTATTGTTTCCAACAGATATAGCATGACAGACGACAAGAAAGGCTCATCACGATAACGTAAGGTACCGAGGGCTTCTAAAATCATGACCAAGTAATCAGGTTTTACCAGGAATTCTTTTTTCTCCTCTTTCTGCTCTGTATCAGGTAATGCAAAAATATTTCCTGATAAAGATTTCTTGGTTTGCTGATCCTGCTTAGACCGTAAGGTGAACAAATAATTCCAAATGTGTTGCTGCAAAGTTTCCGACATAAATTTAAAAAACACCTGATGTACTAATCCAAATCGGGAAAACGCAATTGACAATAGAGCAAAATCTCTATGCAACTTTGATACTTTGGTGTATTCCATTGCGTCTGCCATATACGGATCTGAGCACAAGTCAGCTAATCTTCGAGAGAGTATCCCGATAAGAGCGGTATCATTAATACCATAGTGAGCAAACGAATATAGTGTTTTCGCAATAGTCGTCAAATAGATGGGATGGGCTGATGATTTCAATAGCAAGCGCTCTCGAAAGATGCTGCATAGTTTTGGATTTCCTCTGCCTTGTCTTGCAAGGGAATACAATACATGAGCTATTTGTTCGACTGAAAAGCAATTACGCCGCAAAATTAAATAATATAAAAGCTTCTCTTCTAATATTTTGTGAGGTGACGGGAAGAGCTGCGGTAAAAGTGTTACAAATGCCACTAGTTCCGCTGAATCTAAAGAAATGAGCTCTTGAAATTGTTGCAATGTCCTCTTTGTTTCTTGGCATTTTACACGAGTATCTAACGGGATGCGACGATGTGCATGATGAAGCACCGGTAAAGAAAACAAAGACGTGTTTTTCCTTTTGCTTTTTAATCTGTTTTCATGATATTGCCGATGTTTTAAGCGAGAAAAGTGCTGATAGATAATTACGGCAGAGCTAGCAGACTTTGATGAGAATGCTCTTTGTTGATGTTTTACTCCCATAACACGGTAAATTGGATGCTGGCAAGCGAAAGCATGCCTTACAAAGATACGCAGCATCTTTCCCCTAAGAAGTTCGCTGATATTGTAAGGTGCACCCCCTACTGACAGAGCGGCTACTCGAATCCACAAGATTTCAGCATACAAAGGCATCTGTCAAATAAATTGTTCGCGGGATAGGAAGATGACATGTTCGGAGGCTAAAAGGATATAATTAAATTCCATTTTACATCCGCAAAACACCAAAAATGATACAGTAACAAGTGATGGTACGACAAACAAGGAACAATCTTGCCATGCCCTCGATAAGGAATCATTCAGCAACCATCTGAAAAAGCAAATTGTCCAAACGTAAACATCAACAATAACAAAACAATCTGTAACGATATGCCAGAAAATAAATAAGATCACTTCCACTACAGCAGGAAAAGCGCGTCCCGACTATAGCTGTCCCAATCGAAAGTAGTCATACCCGCACTATAGTAATAGTGGTACAGCAAGAATAAAGTGGGCGAGTAGAAGATTATTCAGCAAAAGAATAAGTAAATTTATAATTCATGGCCTATTACTGAACATGTTAGTGAACTAACTACCTTAATAAAGCAATGATGCTGCTATCGCACGGGAAGGAACTGTCTCCATGTGCGCTGCCATTAGATCAGCAAATAGATGTACAAGGAAAGCACTCAAACGGTATAAGAAGACATTCCACCAATATTTACCATACAATTAGTATTTTCGTAATTACTTAGATTCATTGGCTTTCTTATCAATCATGGCAAAAGAGAAGCTTTCAGAAGCAAACATAACAGACTGTGTCAAGAGCGGTACTTTTAAGGCATAGCAAAAACAGTTTTTAAAAATTAATGTTTCAGAGATATATCTGCATCTTGCAGATTTTTGGTAAGGTTACATGAGCATCCGTAAAGACTGAGGGTAATCTATTTTGGATGAATATTTCAGTGTTGCTGAAGAATATTTGATTTCCTCATAGCAGAAGATTCCGGAAAATTGTAATTAGTGTTCTCTTCAGAAATGATATGTTTCAAATAATGCGGTGATACAATTATTTATCAAATAGTAAATAGCCAATACAGAAAAGCTTCAGTATTGCAGTATGCGAGCATTCAATCTCATTAAATTTGCACCTTTTATGTTTATTCATTATTGAGGAAAACTTTGTATTTTTGGATAAAGTAAAATAAAAATCTTATTAGCAACATCGAATTCTTCTGAGTGCGCTTTTTTAGGACACGGATTCTTTGTAAAAGCTTAACAAATGAAAAATTCTTCCCTGAGTTCAATAATTCCGTAAATTACACCAAAATAGTTTTAACCAATTGTCAATAGTAAGAAATATGTTGCTAATTCATTGCCGTATATTCATGTGGCTACGATAAAATCAACGCTCGCCAACTTGGCACAGGATAAAAAGTGTACTAAGCGGTATAGAGAGCATTGCATTAGAGATTTATTCGAGAAAGTGTGTAATGTGAGGTAAATGTGCAGCCACAGTATGTCCCAGAAATGATGAAATTCTTTCACAATGTTTCTCTATTCAAAAACTCTTGCACATTGTTTCAATTCGTGTCAATGATGAATCATTATATCATTCACAAGCTATATTGTAATTTCGAAAGTAACTATATAGAAGATATTTTTAAAACATTTGGATTATAAATGGCAGCCAAAGTTGTACTCGAAAAGTTAATGAAATCACGAGAGCAGCAGGTTTGATTCTGCTTGACACTTGATCATATTTAAAGATAAAAATGTTGAAAGTAGATACTTTTTTACAGTGCTTGATCAAGAGTGCATGATCTCCCTGCTGCTTTACTACAAATGAAAAAAAATTATGGGTACTGTTCATTCTATGTAAAAGGTTGCTTGGTTTGCAAGGCTATTTTATAAATTAAGCAGCAAGAGAGTAATACGCAAGAGTAGTGTCTAGAAGCGCCCGAAATATTTATGATTTTTTGTTTCCTTTGTCGCTGAATGTTCTGCTAGGAGTTGTTGCCATAGTCATAAGTTTGCAATTACCCCTACAGTGTTAATTTTCCACTCTGTGCTAGTTTTTGAAACCTATCTGTGGATTCCCTTCTTTCCCTCCAAAACTTCATACTAAATGTTTTCGTTTTACACTGAAACATTACCCTTTTTGTCAAAATTTTAAGTAGAAAATAATTATCCACTGGAAAGCAGTAAGCTATTTTGGAACTTTAAAATTGTTACAATTTTAATATTTTTGCTCATTGCAATGCTACAGAGCACATCCTGAAAAATTGACATTTTCTAGGTTGAAAACGAAATGTTACTGTTTTGACAAAATTTTTCAAAAATCAAAAAGAATTTTGTAGAGTATTAAACGAAAAGTTGTAATGTTATCCTTACTCTTTTAAGGAAGCAGGTACGCTACTGAAATAAAGTAAGAATATATTTTTGTACAGTATAATTTCCAAATTTTTATTAATCTGCTGCACTTTTACTCACTATTTTTTCAGAATACAAAGAAAGTGAATAATATGATATTTGAGTATAAATTTCTACTATTTTAAGCGACCTACTACACTCAAAATCGTAATATTTACAGTATACTATAACCAAATGGCAGGCAATAAAAAAGGAAAAAAAGGTGAACAGGGATCGAATTCTTCCACTAGTGGAAAACGCCCCACTAAGAGAGAGTCCTCAGAACTAAACCATTCCTCAACAGAAAATGAAGAAATGAATATTTTTCCAAGTAGATTTTTTGAATCTCGGGCTGAGCTTCGAACCAGGGGTGCCGAAGTAATAACTGATCCTTCCATTCAGCCATATGACAATCAAAGTAAGCTGTAAAGCGCGTAGATGAACTCAACAAAATCTGAATTCAAAAAAGGCAAAATAAAGACACAATAGGAGAAAAAAATAAAAAATAAAACATTAGAGGAAATATATCCACATTTACCCTTCTTTTTAGTGCAAAGAAGTTGTTGTAACGTATACAAACTATTTATTTTATGCTTATTTAGCAACTTTTTAAAATTATTTTGAAAGAGAGGTGCCTAATTTATAGTCTATTGAAGAATAAAGCAGCAAAAAACTTTGCCAAGTTTTCTTGAAAAAATTCTACTATCGGGTACTTTGTAACTTTTTAACTTCAACAGATGCTCTTATCACTACAGTAATATGAATTCAATGCATAATGAGGCAGAATTTTAATGAAATAAGATTGCGTAATATATTGTGTTGCTTTCTATAGTGCTCGATATAGAGCATATTATTTCGAACTGTATTTCCACGATTTATCTATTTAAACACATTATTAAATAGAAATAAAGTTTTAGTACAAAAAAGTTTGATTTGATTGAGGCTTACATCACCTGCTCGTAAAGTTTTTTTGAAGACCCTTGATTGGTTCTGTTCAAGTAAAATTTACTTACTGGCCTTGCCATTTACATCTGCTTTCATTACATCAAAATAAATTTAGGCCCAAAATCATAGTATTTTTTAAAAATTACAGCAAAACCAACCCCATTTCATACTACAATTCCTGGCTATGATGAATGCTTTTGTGATCCTGTACTGAATCGTGCGCAAAACGATGAAAAACCGAGCCGACCGGCTGCCCTTGGAACAGAAATACCCTCGAGTCCACCTACTTGGATACCGCAATATAAAACATCGCCTTTTTTTAAGGAACAGCCAATTGGATATAATTGTTAGTCTAAAAAAAGTAATATTATACAGAAAAAAGTTAAAATATGCCAGATTTATGCTATGATTCATTAAAGCTCTTATAAAAATATACCAACATGTATCTATTGATTACATTCCCACGTGATATAGTAATGTGCCAATAATTTTAATAATGGCACGCAACACTTTAAACATGCTTCAATTTCACGAGGGAGGAATAAAATGCTGTCAGTAGTTACTTTTTTCATACTAGAATACAAAAAAGGGACGATCAGGAGTCATTGAAATTATGGTGCAGCAATCTAATTCTTTGTTATACAATCGTGCAGAAATAGAAGTAGCATAGTAAAATTTTAGGCCAAGTACAATCATTAGCTTTAGAATTTTTGCCATAAATTTTATTTATATATACTTAATATCTTGTATTGGCTCTATTCATAAAGGGAAAGAAAGTAAATCGTTTCGAATGGATATGATTCCTTACGTGGTAAGATATGTTGTTACTATAAATTAAAAGTATTTAATTTTTTTCTAGCGCTGCTTAAATCCTACTTTATCGTAAAATTTGAAATGCATTTGACTAAATATACACTTGGGTACATGGTTAACGGAGTACGCATTTATTATGCTGTAGAATGCAATTTTTGAACCTTTGGATCCTGAGCCGTCCAGGATGTATGGGCAGATGATTCCATGGACATCGTACCCGTATGGAGTTCCATTCTAGTTAGAAATTAAGTAGAATATTTTCTTGAAGGTAGATTGACTAGCCATAATGTTTGGTTCTTTGCTTTGTAAATTCCATTGTTTCAAAATGGAACATACTATATGCAATAGAAGGCGCACATAGTAATCGATAATGACAACAGATCATAGTTAGGGCGGGTTTTCTCCCTTACAAGAATAAGCTTTCAGATAGTCTACGTTAATCAGATAGCTTTTTTAATTTCATAGCAACTGGTAAGGCAGAAGAGGTATATTTTTCTTGCTAAGCAATCGTTACTCCAGGTTTTTTGCATACATTCTATTCTTGTTTTAGTCATCTAGAAATTTACAGATAAGCAGACAAATTATTGCCAACAGAATAAGCGAACCTGATAGCGACGGTTCAAAGGGCATTAGAAAACACAACATATAAGTCGCTTGCTATATACTTTATTCAGTATTTTAAAATACTTTGAAGTTTCCATTGCTTTAAGCTTAGTTTATTGTGTAATATACTAATATGCAAATTACGCTTATGCAAAGTTATTTAAACCCCTCCTAAAAATGTAAAGTAGAATAATTTTAATAGTTTATACCCACATGGACTTTCATTCTCATTTCATAGGATTTTGTTTGACCCGATTACTTATAATGCATTACAGTTTAGACACTCTCTTAATTGTAGTGACCTTACGTAACAGTTACTTAGAAAGCAGAAACCAAAGCTAAATATATTTTGCAATTCAATTGCATTCTTTGGCATGACAAAAATAACTACAAAGTGCAAAATCTATCTTTTAGAATGATACACGGTCACTATGTTTAATACTTAGTAAAATAGTGCATTAATATGCATTAATTTCGAAGACAATAATTCAAAAAGGTAACCAGCGGAGTACCAAAATGAAACAATACAAAAAAATTATTATTCATCTGCGTTATCATTGTCGAACATGTTCATATTGAATTCTGTAATCATACGTGCTACTTTTACATATCAAAATATATGCATTACCCCTATTTCTTCCTGGCATAAATTTGGTCCACGAATGCACTATTTGTAAACGTGTCATTTATTGCGTATGAAATGCTAGATATTTAGTCAAGTTTCGCCAATCGATGATGCTCGATGTCGGCAAGTTAAATTACCAAACCTTTTATGCGATAGGAAAGGTACTTGAGTTGCAATTGTTTTAGTAACAGAAAAATTTACTCTTTGCTTCCGGTTACTCCAGAATTTCCCTAATGTCAAAAGGTTTATAAATTCTATGTTAATAAAAAATTAGTAATGCACTTTTCTCTACGTAAATTATTACTTAATAGAAGCAAGACTAAATAAAATGAGCAGAATATCTGCTCGATCCTGTACATTTTCTAAATCATTTCTGAATTACTGCATTGCGGTTAGTCTATATTGAAAAAAATATACAAGCAGGCGTATTTCAAAAGCATTATGCATTGTGTAGTCAATATTACGTGCTTTAGCTTCGCACAGTAGCGTTCTTTCCGCATGCTTTAACATTCATTTCACCCAATTTTTATGGTTCGATTCATATATCCGATTGCTTCATCCCTGAAAGCCTATGTAGATCCTTAGAACACGGCTGGAAATATGTTTCATGGTAGGAGGTTATACGAACAAAAAAATGCTATTTTTGTCAAGTTCAGGGCATCTCACTCACACTTCCACAATGCAGAAATTCTGGTCTCCCCGCCAATTTAACGCATTGATTTTGAAGTAGTACCCAGAGTATATAACAAGCGAGCAACAATTTTGTGCGGCCAACCGACTGCCAAGCTGATGCCTCTGCAAAGCTAACTTCATGCTACCAATTTATGAAATTAAAGATTCTTGTAATCTTTGATCGCATCAACTGCGTCATACATTCTTTGAAAGGGCGGAGGCTACTTTTTTTGCACTGTGCCTCAATACTGTCGTCACTGTCAAATTCTTTCGTCTGAATTAAAACAATCAACCGTTTTCTTTCCTTTCTTCAATGTCCCTTAAAACAAGCGGAGAAGGTTAGACGTAAAACCTGTTGCTTTTTCTACATCTTTCAGTCTGAATTATACGTTGAGTTGATGTCGATAAAAGTGGGCTCCTCATTGTTGTACTATTTAGATCGGCTGAGCTCTACAAATCTTTGGTTGGGTTCGTGTTTTTAATTTTACTTGTTTCCGGTTTTGCTTTGAATCTTATTTTTTTAAAATTGGCTACTTCATTGTAAATTCCCACGAACATGAGCCACGCCAGTCGATTCACCCGCAACAGAAGCTACATTGGTCCTCATGATTATTTTGTGAGAGCATACTGTAAATGAATTTCGCTGGGGCCTATGAGTATTGTCCTTTCTTTACAGCTTTTTAAATTTGGTATGTTTTATTCTCTCTTCCTTGATACCAAGTAAGCATATAAGTACGATTATTTTTAACAACTATAATTTGTTTTATAGGAAGTTGATTTATTCAATTTCTCACGACATTGTTTGTCGCAATTTAGGATTATTTGAGTTGTGTAAAAAAATTAGCCACTTTTTAATACTCATAGCTGCTGAAGCAAGCTCAGCTGTATACTAGGTTTCGTTTGTCCATATTCGTAAAGTTGTATGTTGTCCTTGCTACCAATTGCCTCTATGTAGACGTATATAGTGAAGAATTGTTAATTTATTATGTCTTTACTGCTGCTCTACTTTTTCTCTCGCAAAGTGCACTAGAATAATACTGAATTAACTCCAACCACTTGCAATGAAAAAATGGATACGAACCAAGTTAATTGGAAAGTTGATCATATTTTTAGTTTCGCGTACATTTCTCTTGTCTGCTGTGTACCTTTCCGCTATTGCGCCTATTTCTTTTTTTGAAGTAAATTTTATTTAATTTGTAGGAAATTTTTTGAAGCAATATGCAAAGGCTATCAACTGCGAATGCTACGAATTTTCTTTCCAAAAATTTACGGATGTTTCGCAATTCGGCTGATTTCATAAAAGTGAAACTGAATTATAGAAGAATCTCGTAAGATTGTTACTACTTATATACTTTTCTTAAAGTTTCTCCTTCTCTAACAAATGTGTATGAATTTTCGAAATGGCTCCAATTAATCATTTTGCTGAGATCCTCGCACGAATTGCCCTGGTTGCTGGGAATGCTGTATTTCGCGCAGCTCTGCAGGTAGAGACTTGTGAACTTTGTTAAGAAACTTATTTCTATGTGAAATGTGAGTAATTGGTGTATTTGATTACAGGCATACAAAGATGCTGCTTCACAAGGAAAATTACAACAAGCTTTCAAACCTACTTTGCGAAGAAAAATGTCGTTAGAAGAGGCCCAGAAGATACTTGGTTTAGATACTCAGAGTCGGCCCGCATCACAGGCTGAAACTATCAATAGATTCAACCGTTTACATGAAATCAATGTGCCATCAGAAAAATTTATCGGTTCTCCTTATATTCAAAAGAAGGCATTGATTGCAAAAACAATTCTGCAAGAGCATACAGCTTTTTTACAACAGGATAATAATCAAAAATAAAATAAAAAGATTTTTTAGGTTTTACTGCAACTAAATAATAAAAATGTTTTGAAAAATGCGATAGATATCCTACAAAAATAACTACAAAAATTTAAGCACCTACGGGTTTGTTTAGAATTTCACGTTGAAAGTAAGGAGAATCATCAATGGATCTTCCTTTGGTTTCCTTAATAAAAACTATCATACAAATCAACGCTATCAGATTAGAAACTGAAAACATGGTAAATGTGAGAGTTGAACCATCCCTTAAATAAAAATCCGAAGGCAACACAACCAAAATTGCCCCAATCCAATTAATAGCTGTCGCCGTAGATGAAACACTCTGCTTTATCTCAACAGGGAAAATTTCATGAAGGAACACCCACGGTACTGGCCCATAAGCAACAGCGAAACAAATAATAAATAAAAATATGGCAGCTACAGACACTATTGCAACAGTAGGAGATGTTGGATTCACAAAGTTGGCAATCATACCAATAACCATTGCAACTGTTTGACCTAGAACTCCCATAACCAAAAGAACTTTACGTCCATAACGATCAATAATAAATATGGCAGGTAGCGTCATTACGACATTAAGAGCAGTCAAGCCAACTGAGAGAATAGTTAACACGGTGGTTGTAATATTAAGCGTACGGAAAACTCTGTTGGAGTTGGTAATAACCAAGTTAATCCCAGTAACTTGTTGGAAGAAAAGAAGGAAAAACGCTATATTTATGACAGTTCTGTAGCGGGAATCTCGGTACGCCGCCATAACAGATAAAGAAGTAGATTTGGACATAGTAGATTTTTGGTAAGCATCATTAATGCTTTCATACTCATCTCGTACATCTGCTTTTTCGTTTATACGTTTTAGTAAGGCCGCTGCATCACTGAACTGGTTGCTCCGGATCATGAAATGCGGAGTCTCATAATTAAAAACAGTGAAGTATAACAGGATACTGATAACACTCAGTATTGCAGGAATCGAGAGAGAAAATCTCCACCACCACCTATTAAACAAGCATGCGATAATGAGGTGTTTTCTCATACATAGGTAAATGAAGCAATGCACAATATAATCAAAATTTCTTATGTACAGCAAATAAGCTAAAAGAAAAGCATATACCTTTGAAAAGAAGACACTAGTTGAATTGGAAGAGAATCCCCCCATGTAGGTGGCGGAGCTGCTCCAAGAGGTAAACCAATCAAATTAGCAACTAGAATTCCAATTGTGATAAATAGCTGATGGAAAACTCTGCATAAAAAAAAAGGAATGACTGCTATAATCATCTTATCTCATTGATTCAATTAATGGCAACACAACGTACCCATAAAATCCCCTTGATTTGTTGGGGGTAACTTCAGAAATGTACAATGGTACGCAATATGTCGATAAACCCAAACCTAATCCGAGAACGATTCTAGCTGATACAAGCGATAAAATACCTTCAGCAAGGCCAGAAAGAACGTTTCCCAGAAAGAAAAAAAAATGCATTACTAAAATGGCAAATATTCTTCCGTAACCAACAAGTTTGCCGCCAACAAGGCATCCCAAAGAAGCGCCAATTAATGGACCAGCCGTAACTAGGGAACTATAAGTTACAGCAAGCGGGCATGCTGAAAGAAAGAAAACAAGGCACAGACCCATTTTAAATCTCCTTCACAGATGACTGGTGTCAAGCAAATGCACAAAAAATTGCAGTTGCGGCGAATAACAAAGAGTTCGAGTTATTTCCTGGCTTTCTTAGAAATGAAAATATACTTACTGAGGGTGGGACCACCATTATTTATTAAAGGATCGCGAGGGCACCAATTGAATTGAATAGCAATAAAATCCTTGTTGGGATTTATGGAAGCTACACTAAATCCGAAAAGAAAACTAGCTGTCAAACAATTAATAATCATCGCAGGAACAGAGCGGAACTTGAGGGGGGAGACTTGCTCCAGTGATTCATAACTAGATTCAGGATAAACTGGCTCCATTTTTATATCACAACAAACAGAACACGAAAGATATTCAGTCTTATGGAAAGGAGAATGTACAGCCGTAAAACAGGATATACGCAACAGCAGAATATCGTCTAAAAAGTTACAAAATTATTCTTACAATAACTAATACGTAGTTTTCTGATATAAAAAATTGGTACAATTTCTCTCAATGGAAAGACGTTGAACAGGCTAGAAAAACATGTAAACAGAAGAAAAATTTACAGAACATATGTACTGGCGTTAACAAACTTCAAGGTGATCTAGCAAAGAAACAAATTCCCTTTCGACTCCACCGTGTTGGTACGATGGACCAAAGAAATGGCGCGCCCTCCTTGAGATTTCGTAGCAGGCTAACCACTTTCGTCCCGTACGCGCGATTGCAGATTGTCCTACGCACGCGCCTTATTATTCATCTTTTGCTCACGCTACTGACCTGAGAAAAAGAGTCAGAAAATATTGCGGTTTTCTTCAAAAAGATAGCCCCATTTTTGAAATAGTCAGCTTATGCATGCGGGCAAATTTGCCACTGTCTGTAAAAAAAGCTGGGTTTGATCCAGTTTCTGGTGTGACAATCGCTCGCTTTGCACGGGGTAAATTTCCAGTCTTGTGCCAAAAGAACCAGCTTAGCACGCATTCGGTGGCGCAGACTTGCATTGGAAAATAGAAGGCATTTGCAGCGAACAATGTGTTTGTGTAAGCAGTGTATCAAGTTTGAAGTGCAAAATCCAGTATAAGTGGATAGCAGAAAATACAGTAATACAGAGGCTAAATAGCAACAAACTACATTTTTGTTTGTTATTCCTTTTGTTTCCTTGATTTTTTTACTTTACTAGCACCAATCGTCGGCAATAATGAATGCAGTTTTCCATTTTGACCTCAATTATACGTTGAACTATATACTTTAAGTAGAAATTGATCTACTTCAAATGAAATTGAAAGTTACGGAAGGTTATTCAATTTGATGGAAGCCTTCAATTAATAAATGTAAGATAGCTCTTTGGCAGTTAATCGTGTCAATATTTCACCTCTATGCATTAGAGTACGTATTATATGAGGTAAGCGACCAACAGCGTGGTGCTACAATTTTCTTAAAAAGATATGCGAAAAGCAAAATTTGACAGAATGAGCTTTTTAATTTGTCACATTAAAATGGTTATATGATATATATATCTTAAGCAGTCAGCGCAGCTTGTGTAAAAAGCGTGATAATAAGGAATTTACTGCCTAGTTTTGCGGCACTCATTTGGCTGCTACCGAACGTGAAAGCACATGACTGATTCAAAAAAACATTGAATATTTCATGAAGCTGCAAAAAAAGCATCAAAATTCAAGGAATTGAAATTTGTAAGCTCTTGAAGAACAGAAATTTGAAACCAGCTTGAAATAAGAGATGGTATATAGAACAGCTGTCAAGGTTCCGAGTAAATCTATTAACGGGGAATTCGCTTAGACTGAGAGGTAAGATCAATAATAAAACAAAAGCTACTTCTATTTTGGTCTCACAAACGAATGATAAGAAGAAAGAATGATATGTGTGTAACCGCTAAATTAAAAATAGTGGCAAAGCCCATCACCTACGATACAGATGATCGAATTAACCAACGGAATCATCACAAAGAATGCTCAAATGCTGTATTATTCCTAATCTAAATGATTAGAGGAAGAAGAGATTTCATTCTCCTTCAGTTAGGGTCTTTATTCGCCTATCAAGCGAATGATGACCATTCGATTAAGCCTTGAAAAATCCTTTTTCTGTAAAATCAAATAGTTAACTGTTTTCTCTGCTATGAGAAACGCTTAAGGAAAAATAGAGTCATGATTATGCAGCACGGAGTTAAAGAGGTTTTATATTCACCACTAAACAGAAGTTATCCGTATCTTTGCAAAGAAATAGGCATAATCAGTGAGATCTTTCATTGCTCGCGCCCGTAGTTTATTCCCTTCTAAAATATCATAGAAATAATGCAACCTTACGTAATGGTATGAATTGACTTGATAAGATGTGGTAGTTTTACCCCTTTTACTATATATGTATCAGCATGTTCTTTTTAACAGATATATTTTTAGCACAAACATTTCATCACAGTAGGAAACAATCGACTCTAAAGTTTGTAGAAAAAATCGACTGAGAGCACCTCTGTTGTGCTACCGATATAGCACTTAAGCATGAATTTGCTATACAATAGCGCTGAAACTATTGCAATAATTTATCCAGTCAGCATACTGAGTAAGAGAAGCATCACATTTTCGCTGAATTCTCACAAGTAAAAGCAACAAGATACAGTAGATGCGAAATTTGTTAAAGACGCTTTTAGCGGAATTTTGTGTATACTCAGGGATATATATTTTGCTTGAAATAACAGCTCTTACACTTACAGTTGAAGAATAAAGAATTAAAAAAATGTGACAAAATGCTCTGAAGCAATACAACATCCTCTAAGTAAAGAAGAGATCATTTTTCGTACAAGAATTGATGATTAAGTAACCTAGAAAAACTTGCAAAGCCTTTATGCTGTTGAAAGCCTATATATATAGTATGATTGCAGAGACTTAAAAAAGTTACGCGACGATAGACCGAAAAATAATCATGCTGCACATCGAATGAATGCTCACAATTAAGGCTAACCTTAGGTTATTCTTGGAGAAAATGACAACAAATTCATAGCAATTGATCCATAAATTAAGCATATTCTGCCATTAGCAAAAAATAAAATTATACCAGTATCGGAAAAAACCCTAATGTGACACTAAAGATTTAATAAACAACTCAACCAATTTTACTACAAAAGCATTGGCTTCATGAGATCAATAAAAGCCTCAGTGGCAGTTGATGCATGAATTATTGAAAGAATGTGGCTATCAGGCCGCAGAAAAACGACAATTTCTTCGGTTAAGTCGTATCCAATCGTTTGAATGAATTTTTCTGCAAACAAAAGGTTCGGATAGAGAAAATATTACCAACTACAATGCAAATAAAGCAGCAGTATAAATAGCTAAAGCCCAAGTACTGAGAATAGAAAAAATGAAGGAAGTATTTATAACATTTCCTTTCTCAGAGTAGAGATTTAACCACTTATAACTGGAACTCAAAAAGTAATCTCACTCACTACTTCATGCAAAATCGGAAACGTGTAGGAATTTAAGCATAATCTCTGATTCTTGTAAATTGATAGCATAAGTAGCTTCCAGGCAAAAGCATTAAATACAAACATATTGCATAATAATTAAAAAATTTACTTGGTGACTTAAGAACTACGCTATGCACTATCCTTTGCATAGTACAACATATAATTTTTCGGCTTTATAGTGTTCAAATAATATCTTTTAAAACAATTACATTTCATGCAATTCGTTTTCGTGGGAATTAAGAAAAAGCTTCCTTTAATCCTACAACCGGCTTATATTTCCAGCAAAGTTTGTTCTAATCCAAATGAAATTGATTATGCTCATTTTCGAATTCAATCTTACGCTCACAGCAAATTACGAATAGTTTCTTTGCGATAACAGTTTGCAAAAGGAGGCATACCTAAAGTTTTTCGAGAACTCCAAACATGATGACAAATACTTTTTGACAATGTCTGAGTGCTACTTTCTATTCCAACTTGTTCTAATTCTTTCTCTGAAATGCAAAAGAGCTGTTCATTTATTTGGATGCAGGGACTGGAAGTATTCCTTAGCTCATCCGTCGTCCAACAAACAAGAAAGCATGGCTGAAAGTCAGAGCTGATCGGCTGGTCAGACATTACCTTTTCCGCAGGAATAGTTTGCTTATTGTAAAGGCTCGAAAGAGCATTCTCTACTAGGGATATACTGAAAATGAGGAGAAATACAAATAAAAGTGTGTTTCTACCGATCACATAATTCATGCATAGAAGCGTGTGAAATATCCAACATAGAAGAAAGAATGTGCTTGCTGGACATTTGCCATTGCTACAGATATAGTAGAGACGAAGCTTATGTGTGTATCACTCCAACAAATGCTGCAAGCTATTTGAATTTAACGAAATACACAATGAGAAGTATCAAAAAGATAAACGTTACTTAGCATGAAATCCTGATCATAAAATGCTATTCATTTGAAGCCTATTTAGGAAGATTTCATGCCATCGGTCTTACGTAATTTTTTTTACTACTGTGGGGTGTGGCAATGACACTCTTTCCTAAAAATGTCAAATATGAATTCATACCTTTTTTTGGAGAACGTGAGGATGCAGTAAAGCGAGGGCGGTGAATGAATGAATGGTAAATCCAAAGTTGAAAGTTTGAAAACTGCATAAAATTTACAGAACTACTGCAGCCTAAATAAAGGAAATACACTAAATATCAACCGAATCACGTAGGGTTACATTACCAGTATCAAAATTTCTACGATTATCACCTAACAGAGCGCTGACCAACGCCCTCAAATCATAAGAAAAATGCTGTGTTCCTTTCGAGATTATTGATTGCTTGTGCTGTTCTACTAAATACCGTTGATACCCAAAATACACGTTTTTATCTGCTTTAATGCGTGCTCTAAAGGGATAAAAGAAGCTACATTTCATCTGAGTTACGATTCCTAAAGCATTCCAAACCGTTCACAGCTCTCTTACGTGGTTATCAGTAACCTCTCTACTGTTTTTCGTAGAGTTTAAGAAAGTAAAGATGTATGCATTGTGTGTCAAATAAAAAGTATTTTACAGAGCCTACAGAGTATCAAAACAGGGCCTCTCCCAACTCTCAAAGGTTTTCTTTAGAGTGCACTCTTATTCTTCAAGCAATACTAAAATTGAAATCCGCCTTTCTCCTCGCTTTATTTCACCCGCACATGTAGAGTCATTAGCAAATTTTTCCACTCGCAGTAAGTATCTATCCTGAATACAAGGGAAATATGTAAAAACAATAGATTTCCATCGGACCCCTATTTGTATTCTCTGCTTTATCCAAAGTTGTATAGATTATGACATGAGGAATCCGTCCACCAATCCATGCGGTGGGTTCGTATCGGAAAGGGGATTTGGAAGTCTATAGGAGATGAAATTGAAGAAAAATAAAAAAAATTAACTTCAAACAATGTATGTAACTACTTTTGACATTTCAAAAGAGAAAAATGCATCCTGTCTATGTAAATATCTTTTTCTCACATTCGTTTATTTCTCTCGAAACGTTTGTTCTTAAAAATCTAACATATATAAAATATTCAATCCATAGCTCAACAAAGACATAGGGCAAAAATATATTCATCACGGCTGGCACCTCCACCCAGAGAAGAGACGCCTTTCTCTCCAGTGAAAACACAATAATAGTAGAGAGCCAAATCTCCAGTGAATCTCATGAAATTTCAATAAGATAAACACACACAATCTCCCGCTTATTTCTAATAAATAGATTATTTTAAAATCAACAGGAAGAGACCCCTGTTCAAAACTACGTATACGTTGGGATTTCACCTTGAGTAGAGGCATGCCCTCTGTAGCCTTCCTCACGATGTTCATCGGAGGATATGCATACCCTAAATCTGTTCCAGGATAAATTAAGCTAAGATTTGTATGAGGATTACGTAAATATCCTTGAATCACCTCCTGACGAGACTCTCTGAAATAATATATTTCCGTGAGTGAGGGTAACTAAGAAATAAAAAAAAATGTACATGTTGGTAAAAGGTGAACACCTCCATCCACTGTAAAGCACAAAACATCCAAAAATAGTAAATAAATAGCAAAAATAAAGCAGAGAGGCTTAGGTGTGTGTCTGGCATTTCATTTTTGGCTCGACAGACGCATAGCAAGCAGTCTATAGACACCCACAAGAACACGTAAAAAGCAGGATTTTGATTCCATTCACACATTGAAACACGGTGTAGATATACATTTATCCTTAAAGATGGAACCTCTTGTGTAAAACAGACAAAAATTTACTTCTTTATTGAAGAATCATTATGTAAACATTACCACTTTTTTTCCAAAGGAAAATGCAGTCTCAAATCCCTCCTTTAGAAAGGCATCACAGCGAGATTTGAAAGTAGAAGGCATCTCTGCCCATTGAGAATTCTTGAAAGAAGTACGCAGAAATGAGAGAATTTCAGCGGATTGTTCAGCCAGAGGCCAATGAAAACCAAAGCATTTTGGAATTGTCAATGAACGTTTGAAATTTTGAATGGCTACTTGACATGTATACTGCAGAGGAAAAAATGGAATATATTTTTTTGAAAAAATAAAGAGAGGAGGAGGGAAAGAGAGAGAAAAATGGGGTGAGAGAATTACATGAGAAAACACGAGAAAAGTGTGCAAACTGAAGAAGGAAGAAACACAGAAAAAAAGGATGCAAACAAATGAAAATGAGTAAAAAGAATGAAATGACGTCAACTACACCATCCAGCATACACACTTTAAAATCAACGCAATCTCAGATTCCTTTGACTTTATTTCTTCTTTTTATTTACTGCAGAGAACGCCCTTGAGTTTCTAAATCCTATAGAACTGCTTTACAATCGTTTTGTCCTCTCATCTTTTATAATGTATTCCATCGTCATGCCTACATCTTCCCATATTTGCTCCCTTACATTACACTCTTTTGAAGTATAAAAGAAAAAACACAGACTCTACGCTTATTTCTTTAAAAAGCAATTTCTAATACGTATTTTCAACATTTTACATAAAAAACCAAAATTTTCTCCACTCTTTCTCTTTCCTTCCCACATACTTCACAGATAAAGAGAACACTTACACACATCTTCCCATATCCTCTCTCTCTCTCTCTCTCTCTCTCAACTCTCTCTCTCAACACTCTCTCAACTTTCTCTCTCTCTCTCTCAATTCTCTCTCTCTCAATTCAAACAAACAACACAACAGAGTCTACAAAAAAAATCCATTCTATCAACACATAAAAGTAGATAAACATTAAAGCATCATGCATCAAACTAAAACATTGTCTCCTACTATTGCAAAAATCGTCCTACTTGCGCTACTAATTGCCGCTCAATAGTATAACTATTCAACAATGTTTGAATAGATTCTGAAGAGAGAGAGAGTACAGCAGGTGTATCCATGTGGCTTCGCTGTGATATATTAAAAGTTTTATCTTTGATAGTATAACTTCTAGCAAGTTTCCAGCAGAGATTCATCGCATCGGCGATGCCTAAATTCATTCCCAAGCCACCCGCCGGTGGTAACACATGGGCAGCATCACCTATACAAAAAATAAATAAAAATATAAAGTAAAATTCCATACCCTCTAAACGTCATATAAACACGAGTAAAGGGAGTAGGAGGCCCGAATTTTTAACAATGGATATCATGCATTGGAAATCTCCTTCCCATACAACGTATTTCTAGCTAAACTGTTAACCCACGTTTGATTTTATATAAAAAAGTATATAGAAATGAATTATATCCCTTTAGGATTTTATTGCGGTGAAAGTGTGATGAGAATGCACATTGCATCGTTTTTATTAGATGTTTTACGTTTTTAGTAAGGTTTTGTCTTGCTTTGTTCACTTTAGATGGGTTTATTTTGCTTTAGGATATGCTGTGATTACGATGTTTGAAATTGAAAATTCTTTCCCTTATTTTTCCATCTAATTTTTGTTTTCTCATCGTCATTCTTTTTATCGCATTTCAAGATTTTTATTTCTCTCTTTCGTTGACCACAATTATCTTTTTCGTTGACTTTACCCTCCTTTCTCTCTCTTATCTCCTTATAGTTCATATCACTCTCTCGGTCTTTCTATTTTTCTCTCATTTCATCTCACTCTATTTCTCATCCTCTCACTCTATTTCTCACTGCCTCACACTCTATTTCTCATTGCCCCTCACTCTATTTCTCATTGCCTCTCACTCTATTTCTCACTGCCTCTCACTCTATTTCTCACTGCCTCTCACTCTATTTCTCACTGTCTCTCACTCTATTTCTCATTGCCCCTCACTCTATTTCTCACTGCCTCACACTCTATTTCTCACTGCCTCTCACTCTATTTCTCATCCTCTCACTCTATTTCTCACTGCCTCTCACTCTATTTCTC
>JADAQX010000814.1:0-23572 GCA_015476325.1 Cardiosporidium cionae
GGGGGAGAAGGGTGGAGAGAGAAGAGTGGAGAGAGAAGAGTGGAGAGAGAAGAGTGGAGAGAGAAGAGTGGAGAGAGAAGAGAAGAGGAGAGAAGAGAAGAGTTGAGAAGAGGAGAGAAGAGAAGAGTTGAGAAGAGGAGAGAGAGAGAGAGAAAGAAAGAAAAAAAAAGAAGGAGAGAATAAAAGAGAAGAGAGACGAGTGGAAGAGAAGAAGGAAACAAAATTGAAAGAGTAGAAAACAGGAGAAAAATGCTAAAGGCAAAGAGTGTGTAGCTAAAAAGGAACAATCTATCAATTTCTTAATTTTTAAAACATTAAAATAATAATAAAAATAATGAAAAAGAGATTTAAAAGCGAAGCACACAGAAAATCCCAAAAGTAAGAGGTTAATTTTTAAAAAATTTTCTTATTGAAAGCATTTAAAGTGTTTTGAATAGTATAGGGAGAAAATGGTTTATGAGATAAGTTTTAAAAGAAGAAATGGGATATAAAGACTCTGTTATCTTCAAATCATTACCTTATCTTTCTGGATTTGTTTCAACATTTTTTTAAAATAAAAAAACCATTATTTCATTTTCATCTTATTATTTCAGATCAAAGATCGGAATAACGGCAATATCTTGCTTCTCAATACAGGGCATGTTGTGCATATTGATTTTGGTTTTATTTTTGATATTTCACCTGGAAAAGATATCACCATGGAGAGAGCCCCTTTTAAACTAACTCATGGAATGGTAGAAGTGATGGGTGGACGACAATCCCAATATTTCCGACTTTATACACATTTGTGTGTGAAAGGGTATGTTTTCACCGTAGAAAATGATGGGAAGAGAAATGCATTGAGAGAAATGCAATGAGAGAGAACACCAAATATTGATGCGATGAGTTAAATTAATTAAATAAAGAGAGAGAATGGCATGGAGAGAGATATGTGTGAGCGCTATGGCATAGTTAACTAACTTGAAAGAGTTTTGCCTCTCATCTTATGTGAAGAAAATGTAGTTTGTTTGATAAGCACAAAAACGTAGGAAGAAGAGTCCTACAGAGTGTGTATCTGCGTCAAAATACGACTCCCTGTGTGGAAAACTTATAAACTGCATGAAAATGCGTTGAAAAAATGAAATTTCAACCTGAAAGAGTGTCTTCTCTCCCACCATCACATTTTGGACCTATTTTTAGATTTTTGGCTTTACGAGATCATGCTGATCATATTTTACATATGGTGGAACTCATGACACACTCTGGATTACCTTGCTTTAAATCTTTATCCATGCAATGCTTACGGTAGGGATATGAGAGAGATAGGGTATGGAAGGGTCCATACTCTCTTCTCTCTGTATGATTTGTGTGTGTTTCAAATGAGGATTTTTGTAGCCTTTTACTGTTTCAAAATAAAGGCAGGACACTCTCACTGCACTGTGTAGGAACGTAGAGGGCTTGTTGATTTGGATAAAAATGATGTGAGAAAACTTTTAAGTGAGAGAAACGATATATGCATGAATACTCTATTTTTGTAGTGTCTTAAAGGGATTTTTAGTAAGAAGAATGCTACGTGACAAAATGGCCTGCTGTAGATACTTGAGGAGCAGCTCTTTATATTTTTGTATATCCTCTTTTGATCAGATTTTCTTTTTAAGAAGAAAAAGTAGTAACGTTAGAGCGTTTCTTTCGTTCCCGCTGCTTTATTTCTATTATTTTCTGCACCCTATATATATTTGGGCAAAAAAGGGAATTTTGGGGGTTATAGTGGGTTGCCTTCTATCTTCTTATTAACATTATTTTTTGGCATAAAAGTGATTTCTTTGGTTTTTCCAAACGTTTTAGTTTAATGTGCAGAGGAAAGAGCGAATGTGAGAGGGTGTATATATTGTAGAAGATATTGGCATTAAAAGAGAAAATGTAGAGTGAGAATCGATGTAAACAATTCTTGTGATTTTTTTAAATAAAGGTGGGAGTCGGTTTGAAGGGAAGAGGATTCCATCGATGGATGAAATCGCCGAGTTTGATGTGTTTTTCTTCTCTGTTTTGTGTAATTATCTCTCCAGAGAACGATTTCGATTAGGTAAAAATATAAGAGAAGCCTCGCGCTATATGGAAAATAAAATTCTCCAATCCTATAACAACAAATATACGCGCATTTATGATTTTTTCCAAAAAAAATTAAATGGAATTGAATATTAATAAAAATTCTAGTAGCGCACGGACTCTACTCTAATATATTTTATTAGAAGTTTTACTACAGTTTCAAAAGCTTCCGAAATGGTTTTATTTCCTACACTTTCTTCGTAATTTATGCAAAGCACACCGCCATCCGCAATATTTACACTTTTGCCAACCCAAATCTAATAAAAACAAAGGATAGAACGTACAATTTAATAAAAATTTTGCTCTTTTCAAAGTGATTCGTCAAGCGCACATACGTAATAGAATTTATGAAAATATACTCTCTCTTCGTTGATAAATTTCGAATTTTCTTTTGCGCCTCTAAAATGTGTAGAATGTAGTAAATCTCTGTATATAGCATCGTATAATCTTTTTGGAATAGACACTTGTTTTACCCTTCTTAATATTTTTACTACTTTCCCACATTTACATAGTAGAACTAATGTACTTGTGCGGACTATGCCGCAAATGCAGACCGAACAAAATTCCGTAGTTCGGAAACATTTTTGGCTTTTGAATCCGCCAGTCTTTTTTTTTGATGCAGCACGTGTAATTCTGTGAAATCGTGTAGTGAAGTGTTACGCTTGGAATAGAAATGAATTTGCGCTCAGCGGATGAAGATGGATTTTGGGTGTAACAAAACTTTAAAAAGATTTTTCCCCACGTAGAGTTAAACGCTCCCGTTTACTTGCATTAACTACCAATTACAAAAGAAAACACAAATTACGCTAAGAATTTAAAACATAATCCGGCCATTCCCATTAAAGAATCTTGCTTAGAGATATCTAACACTATAGCTACAGCAGGGGACGATAAAAAAAGTAAAAGTTCCCTTCATTCTTTCGTCTGATCTTATTGCACGCACTTCTCTCTGCATTGCTTGTTCTCTATATCTCCTAGGTCAGTATATGTTTGTCACGAATCCGGTGTCGGCTGTGTTCGCGTGCACTCAAACACATTCCTCAAACTATTATTGCTTACAAAATACCGGTTAGGAGGTAACCACGTACATCTATCTTAGAAGATGCATCGAAGAAAATATATACTACTACTTAAAATTGATATCAACAATTTTATGATTATCACAGCGCGCTTCGAAAAAAACGGACTGTGTCGCATGCTTTCTTTAGTGCAGCATCGACGCAATCTTTTTAATTTGCGTACTTAATGGGTTCTCTTGTAAAAAGAGGGGCTTACTAGGCTGTTCGATCGTTAAGAAGGAATGCGCACTGCAATTATTTTGGGGATTACGAATCGCTTCTGCAAAAATTGTTTCATTATTAAATGTTTTTGGGATTGTTGTTTTGCCGTTTTTTTTTAATGAAAAGCAACTCTTTGATTGCGCCACTGTAAGTATGCAAAAATTCCCTTTTTTGTCAAAATTCGAACCCTATATATTTTCATATTAATGTTATTTAAAAAAATAAATAGTTTATCCGGCCTTCTGTGAAATTAAATGCTTCGAACTTCGCTTACACCTAATGTCTACATGTTTTTCCTCACCACCCTTCTTGCTACCACAATGCTGGGGGATAATACACCGTCAGTGCCAATGCAATAACGTTGCTTTGCTTTAAGGTTGCATGCACTGGCATAAAAATTCATTTCAACAGAATCCCCCCTAAATTGCAGATGCTCTTCCAAATCTTTTTCTAAACATTTCACATTGCTAATTTTTTTACGTAAGAACCGTTGGTGGACACGGAAACGCAACAGCGAGGAAACCTGTAACAGTGGTACAGCGACAGACCGGAACACCCACTTTATTTCATTATTTTATTGTATTATAATTAATTTACCTTATCATAAGTATCTTTTTTTTAGCACATAGTCATTTTTACTAAGCTAGATAATTTAACATTCCGTAGCTGTCCCCAAGGATATAGTAGGGGATATAGTAATGTACACACGCAACGATTTAAGAACATCGAGCCGCACATCATTGCAGCAACCGAAGATACTATGCTTTCCCAGATATTCCCCTGCAATCAAGATGCAGTTATTTTACATTCTTGAAGAGAATAGTAGTAGCATTAGCTTAGAGTTTATTTTTTAGATTATTTTTTCCATTCTTTTCTTGTGGCGTAGATGAATGAAGGAGTGAATGATTTTTCCTATTTCCCTACTCATTTCCGCAAACAGTAATTAGTAGTGTAGAGTAAGTTTTGTTTCAATATACGAAATTAGAGAAAACGCCCTCCTTATCAACTAAATAGAAATAAGTTATTTAAAGTGCTACCACATAAAAGAACTATAATCAGCAGCAGTCTATAAAATACAACTGGCAGAACGTGACTAATTCTAGTTCGAGCAACTCACAAAAAGCACCACGTTCACAAAACTTTTCGTGCATGCTCAGCTATCGAATCAATTCAGCAACCTTTAGTATTTTTGTAGTTCAAGACTTAATAGCTAATTTATAGTGCACTGTCTACTGTGGATACTGGCGATCACCTGATTATCCAAATGTGTACAACGTTTAGGCTTTACAACTCTTTTCCGAAAGGAAATGAATGCATGTGTAATGAAACGTAATACAACAGTGTCAAATAAGGTACAATTGCTCAACTAACGGTCCAGTTGATACGTGATCTCTGAATAAAAAATTTTAGCGAATCTTAAGAATCTAGATTTACGAAATCGTAGCATCATTTTAGTATAAAATAAATTTATTTTATACTAAAATGGTGATCCTTTTTTTCTTATTTCCAATTAAGCCACTCATAAATCGGCAAACATCCTGTTTGTAGTGCTGACTCCCACTGTAATGAAATATTTAACAAAAATCCTTTTATATATGTGTCAATAATTATTTTCGATATCTTTTTTTCCATGCTACTGCTACTTTTTGCTGAAATACCTAATATTGCATGCAAATTGGGGTTTTTGATTAATGCATAATATCTTAAAGTTTTAAATAATAACTTTACGGAACTTTCTGCTGCATGAAGTTAATTTGAAGAGCAGAAATCGCAGAAAGAAAGTTGCAACATCACGGATCAATCAGATGGCAGCAATGATTGTTATCTCTCGCCAGGGTTGGTGATATTTGACTATTATGGCATTGAAACAACGTGTTGCAGAAGTTAGCACAAGCTGCAGCAAATTCTCCTTTTTTAAGAATTTGAGGTAGCTTGTACACGCACTTCTTGAGCGGCGAAATTTTTTATAGGGGTCATTTTCTTTTGATGGGCGACTAATGTAACTGCTACCTAGAACATAAACCAAAGTTTTTAGGCAGCACTCCCTCTTTGCTGCTTGTCGAGCATACGTTTTTTAAATTTAAAGTAAACGTAAGAACCTGTACATTCATCAGGAATAAGATTCTGGTATTACCCATAAGTTCCTTCTATCAAGTGCTTCCACTCTATTATTTTGTTTCTATGACCTTGATTGGATGTATTCATTCTATGCCTCAATATGTGACGGTTAACATTTTGCACCTCACCAGCACTGACATGATACGTTCCAGGGAATTTTTAGGGAACCTGTAGGTGTCGCCACTGCTGTTTTGGGTTTTAAATCGGTCACTTGTTTTGTCTTACCGGCATTTAACCTGAGATTTGCGATGAAGCTAGCACAAACGAAGTAGAATTATCTCTGGGAGCTGTCCAACGCGTGAACACTTAGGATATATAAGATTTCCTATTGAATGTAGCCGTTACCTAGCAAATTTTTGTTGCCTACAAAAAGAAAAGACTTGCTTAGTGGTACCGCTATGATGGAACCACATGATAGTAGTCATAAATTAGATTTACCTGAAAGTGCGTGTTCTAGGGTAGAGGAGCAAACTTCTCAGATGAACGCCCTTGAGACGTCTTCTCAAGTGAATGATGAACCAATGCCAAGACATGGTTTACCGCATAGTGCGACACTTTATAGTTCTGATTTCCATGCGCTTTTGGCGAGAGCGCAACCAATAGCCTCATCGTCTGAGCAGATTACTCGTGAAATTGAACCGGCAGAAAAAAAGGATATTGGCGCTGTTGACCATACATACCGCAGTTACCCAACTGCAAGAGGGGTGCAACCGGCGGAAGCAGCGCGTATGGCTGCATTATCATATGCTCAGCATAATCGACGAGCAACAATATTTAGTCGCTCAATGGTAGGCACCCTGTCTGCCACTGTTGCCGCACTTGTTGCTACTATAATTGTATATCCATTGGATAACGTACGTACAAGGATAACAATCAACCCTCATCGGAATCGCTTCTCCAGTTTTCAACTCATTCGACGAATATTTACTGAAGAAGGAGGGAGAGGACTGTACAGGGGGCTTCCAAGCGCTCTTTCGGGTGTTCTCATTTCATGGATTGTAAATTATATTTCCTTCAGTGTTTTGAAGATGTTCTTTATTAAAAGGTAGATGCAGATAAGATAATACCAATAGCATTAGTTTCTAGCATTTAAATTTTAATCTCTTAGCTGTCTATTTTTTATTGAAAAACTAATTAGGCATTACAGTAGAAAGCGAGCTGCTGTAATACTGCACTTTTTTGAATGGATGTGTGCTGCGATAAATCATGCACTTTGCCACATTTTACTTGGATTTTTGTTTGAGTAAAGCATAGAATGTCACGTTAGTGTCCTATGTAACAAAAGCCGGTTTTTGTGTGTTTTGTAATGAAGTTTTCTTATTTTTATTTTGTTTTATTTTATTAATTGCATCTGATTTAGGGAACGACCAAGGCATAACAGTCTTACGGGATATATAGCTAGAGTGGGAGCCTCTTTCTTGTCTGTTCTCCTAAGTTCTCCAAGTAAAGAGTAGAGATATATAAGGGAAATAGGTGCTCAGTAATGGAATGGGTGTACATTCATGCTTTTTTTACTGTAATCTGTTTATAAAATGCAATGGAAGTGTAAAATAAAAGGGGATTCTATCTATAAGCAATTGTTTTAATCCATTGAAAAGTAGTATTTATTTCAAACTAGGAATGCAAGTATATGTGCGAGCGTGGTAGATACGTATTTTTAATTTAAAAATATAAATCTCTACTTTGCTGCATTTCAGTTTGGTTGATCAACACCCGGATAATCATGAATGGATATGGCTCCTCTTCTCATGTACTTCAGAATACTCTTATGCTTGAAGTGATTACGGAGATAGCTTGTAAAAACAATTTTGTCGAATCACAACTCTCTACTCTTTCTACTCTCTCTACTCTCTCTCTCTACTCTCTCTACTCTCTCTCTACTCTCTCTACTCTCTCTACCCTCTCTCTACTCTCTCTACTCTCTCTACTCTCTCTACCCTCTCTCTACTCTCTCTACTCTCTCTACTCTCTCTACTCTCTCTACTCTCTCTACTCTCTCTACTCTCTCTACTCTCTCTATTCTCTCTACTCTCTCTACTTTCTCTACTCTCTCTCTCTTTCTCTCACATCTATACGAATTCTTTTTTAAGTTAGTACGATTTCTTTTTATAGCTGTTGGGAAATTTATTTTTTCAGAATATTTTTTGTTTGCTACGAAAAGTGTACGAAGAAGAAGGGTTGCAAGGACTCTTTGCAGGTAATTCTATAATACTCTTACTCGCTTTACTTAAAGTGTAATACAAGCTTTTACATTGTATCTTATTTACGCTTTCCTATTTAAAGCTTGTAATAGAGGTATGCATTTTAACCACAACAGACTCTCCAGAGTTTTACAGTTGGAATTAAAAATAATGGAGTGGATGGTTTTCTATTTTTTCTATAGATTTGATACCTTCTCAATTTGTGAACGCGGTTTCTTCAATTCAATCAGCTATCATTTCAAAATTGCAACGATTTATGATCTATATAAAGATGGTAAAACTTGACGGTTTAAAAAAAAAAATTTTTTTTTATTAAAATTGAATTGGATAGACTACTTTTTAGTACCTTTTTTCTGGAATGCAATTTTTATCAATTTTCTTTCTGTTAAGTATCACAGAAAGTGATACTTATTTGATATCGCTGTCTATAATTAAAAGATGTGTTTTATCTCTTAAATATTGGGTGGCTTAGTGTGTCAAGACGAATGCAACATTTCTTAAAGGGAGAGAGAGTTGTAAAAATGTGTGTGTATGTACGTTTAAATACTAGAAATATCTGCTATAGTTTTATGTGCTGTATTTCTTTATAAAAAATGTTTGCAGTCTACTCGGTTTCATTCCTATTAAGGGGTATACTTAAGATAGAGTAGATTTTGGTGCGGCAGTTTCATGCTGTCAAAACGATTCTAATGATGTTTTTGCATTTGTTTATGTTTCCTCTGTTGTACATACTATTTTTTCATCTTTATACGTTCTTTTTCCTTCATCTGATGATGATGTTTCAGATTAAAAGGGATTTTGTGGGCGATCCAAAAATTGAAGTCACCTCTTCATCCGCTGATATTGTTTTTCCGCATCCTTTTCCAGCTTCACATAACTTCAATCGCGTTGAAATTTATCCAAGCGAATATTTCATTATTGGTTTGCTTTTTTTTATAGAAATTTAATACTTCCTACATTAAATTTATTTTTATATTTATCTCATGCAAACTGTGTCATTAGCTTTTGATAGGTTCAAAAGCGACATTCCATCTCCTTGAGCATGCCTTCAATTTTATTTTACATTTTAAGACAGGGAATTGCTACTATACATCTTTTTCTATGTGACGAGGGTGTCTGCCTTGTATTTGCAGCTGTTTTATAGATTGGTGGATAAAAACATTGCAACTATTGAAATAAGTGAAATTTTTTCTTTATTAGTAGGCACATGCTTCAATTTTTGTATTATCTATAAATTCCTCTTGCCGTTGCCTTTTATGTATATAGGACTGCTGTCAAGAATGCTGGCTTCTTTCTTAACTCAGCCTTTTCGAGTAGGTGTACTGCTGTTCTGTTTTGATTCGAAAGTGTGAAATCATTTCTTGAGAAAATTTTAGTTTTACCGCGGATAGAGTCTTATTGAACAAGAGGGAAGCCCTGCTTCCCATGGGATGATTTAGTGCGTATCCTCGTATATTTCTTTTTGAAAATAGCTTGTATACTTTAAAGCTGAAAATGGGCATCTCTAAACTTCAAATGCGTTGCCTGTTTGCCATTTTAAAAAAATTTGGTTAAGTGCTATTGCTATCGTTAATACTGGGGAGTAAAGTCGTTATTTTTTGCTCCTGTGATTTTTTGTACATGTGTAATGTTTACCTGCTGTTTCTATAAAAAACAATTTGCTGGAATCTATGTAGGTTATGAAAGCTCGCTCTCAGTATCGAGGATCTGCTCCTGCTGAAACAGCTGGTAGAGTGATTTAATCTCGATAGAGATTAAATTTTATGGATAGGAAGATTTTTGGAGTCGGTTTAAGAAAAGGAAGGGTTCCTAAAGGATAAGGATGCCAAAGTATTTATGTTCTAGAAAAAAGTAGTAGTATGTGTTACTGGAGCGTACATTGATAGTTTTAACCATGTAAAAAGTATATAAATGCGGCAATGGTGTTACTTTGTGAGCATTTTTCCAAAATGTATCGTATATTTGAAAGTTTAGCATTCCTTGTCTTTATCTCCTATTTGGTGCCCCTTGTCATTTTAGAACTTTTTAATTCTTTCTGTGATTTAGCATCTCCTTATATAGCTGAAATTTTGGAGAAAGAAGGTATCCGTGGCTTTTTCAAAGGCGCGACCACAAAGCTTCTTGGAGATGTGATTTCAACTGTCGTCATGATTTTTGTTTACATTAGAGTTTTGGACATTCTAACAAATGTGTTTCTAAAAAATCCACGAAAATTATCTCCATCTAAGCGTTAAATTCCGTCTCGCTATTAGTTTATTTTTTTTCTTTGTTTAAGGGGGACAAGTCCTATAGACGCAATTTATCAATGGTAAGTGGTTCAGGTTTCTTCGATTTGCCCCCCTTCTCCCCATAAAATTTGTCTTTCTAAAATAAGAAAGAGAAAATGTTATTTCGTGTAGTAAATTATAACCGATTTGGGCTGAATATACCATATCCGCTGCATTATTTGAAGTACAGCTCTGCCTCTTTTTTTGATAGTATATCTTCACCTTGATTTTATCTCTGTGAGTTCCAGTTCTTATTGTCTTTTATACATCTACGCAATTAAAAAATTGAGTCTAGGGTGTGAACACTTCAATTCAACTATGAGGATTCCTCTTCCAAAACTTAGAAGTTGCACAGTATGCACCTACTACTTGTTGTCACTCTCTTTCGTGTAAGCATCATAAAGATATTTTATCTCTCCTGTTTGTACTATTTGTAGCTCTTTCTTTTGATCGCATTGTAAGTCTGAACCTAATAGGGAGAAAACTATGGTGAAGCAATTTAGAATCACGTGCTGCTATTTCTTGTAAAATTTTTTTGAATTTTTTTGTAACTCGCTTTTTATAGTGATATCTCACTAAAATATTCCTTTGTTTTTACTTACTGTAGTACTTTTTGTACATGGCACTCCCAAATTTTGTAATAGTAGAGCTGCCAATCAATTTGAATGCTCCTAGTCTATATACTATGATTATCTCCAAATTCAAAGCTGAAAAAGTATTTGCAGCGGATACATCGATATGAAAAAAAAATCACTTTATGTGAAGTAGATCTTACCGGACCGTTTTTATTTTGGAGTATTTATGGAGCACTATCAATTTCATAACTACGTTTGAGATTATGATGCATAGAAGCAAGAATAAATGAAAGATTTTGTATCTAAGCTTTTTCAGAAGAAAAAAGTTTACAAAATGATTAAGAGATTAAAAATAAACCAACACCCATAAAAAATTAAATTGCGTTGCAGATTTCTCGACTTAATAAATCTAAACAAACATCAGGTGTCTCAAAATTTGCTATGAAAAAAGAATGTAATCGACTTTTCGGTATTATCAACTACTTTTTTATAAAGGCTTTTTTTATTTTGTGGCATTTTTGGAGGTGAAACGCAGTTTTATTATCCATGAATCATCGACATATTTCACGTTGATCATGAAGAAAGATGGGCGAAGTAGAAACAAACTTGAAGTGAGTGTGCAGATATTCACCCGAAAAACTGTAGAGATAAAACATACCACTCTTCAACTGGAGATAGTATTCGAAACCTTTAGTTGTCAATTTTCCTCATGTGCTAAATACAGCTAATGTGGCAGATAATTAAATAAATTCACGTAAGTTCTTCCAGCTGGTAGTAAGTGAATTTATACTCAAATTAAGTTATTCGTAAATGTTACGGCTTATCCAGTAAGTAAAAAATCTACATTTCCGAGAATTTTCACATATCAACCACCAGATCAATGAAATTTCAGGTTATGGGATCGATGGGCACGTAAAATTGCTCGGCGAAAAATGAGGTAGCTCTTGTGCAGAGAAATTGTCATTCAAAAGCAGTCTACTTGAACTACCGTGCATTCGTGTTTCTTGAAGCCGCAACCTTCAATTTCCAAAAGCTGACTTTTTTGTACTCTAGCTTGCAAAGAAATCTTCCTTAATTTTAGGAGCATTATTCATTGTCGGCTCCTTCCTTTATGTATCTAGAGCTATTCATTACCTGTTATCAACAGTCCCAGCTGAAAAGTTTACGTTAGTACATGCGAAATAAAGCTGACCGTAAAAAATGTAATACCTCTTTCTTTGTTTCTTTTGGCCTCTATGATATCATTGACTTCAGTGGATTGTGTTACTCTTTCAATTCCAGAGGTTTCGAGTGACCGTGTAATTGTGGACATTATCCGCTATGGAAAATACGACCTTCCCTACAGCTCGCGCAATAAAATGGCAGAGTGGTTCTCCAAATGTAGCCTGCAATTGGATTGATACATCCTTTCTTTTGCAAATTAATGGTATAAATATTCTTTGTGACTGTCCATTATTAGATGGAGACTCACTCTTACCACCCCTCCACAGAAGTTTTGGCACTCGACCGAAGCCATCTGAGGATGACAAGCAAACTGGAAAATCCCATTCAAGGTCATTTCATGGCGCTACAAAGCTACATGCTTCGCTTGCTGAATTTCCTCTGGAAATACATGTTATTTTGATTACTATACCTGAAGGACTGCTCGGTTTACCCTATTTGATAGAGTGCATGGATCTTTCTCACACTGCCATACTGTGTACTCCTCCAGTATTTTCAGCGGCTGTGCAATTTTGGATTAGTAAGAATGAACAGTTTTCAGCAGTTTGTGATGATTTACCACGTTTCCGAATTGCACCTTATTCAGGATTCAGTTCTCCACTCCCTACCCTCCCACCTTTTCTTGCAGCAAGTAGTAGTTTTTATACAGGAATATGCAATTTTACGCCCCCACCTTGTGTGTACATACAGACACTTTCTTATCGAGAAATCTTTACTTTCCATTCGCTTCTCCCTTCGGCACATAGCCCATTATCAAACAATGCCATGTTACCGTTAAATATCTCTCCCTTTAGCAGTGGATTCACCTTAGGGGGTGCATTTTGGACAATTTCTTCTCCATTCCTAGGAGAGATAGCCTTGATTGGCCCAGCATGTTATGGACGGGAAAAAAATCGTTTCTGCACATCTGCAGATTGGTCCCCTCTTAAAAGAGCCGACCTTGTGTGCATTTTCTCTTCGATAGATGACGAGGATTCCTCAGAGAAGGATAAAAATGGGGAAAAAACTACCCCATTTAGCCCATCTTCCACCGAATCTTCAACTAGGGTAACGACGAAGCGTCGTCAGTGTGGAGAGGCTCACAAAAATAAAAATCCGGTGCCGCAGGATATCCCTTCAGAGGGTACGCACCGAGACACGGCTACCACTAATTTGAAAGGCATCTGTAAGGAGATATTGCTTGCTGTAAAAAAGAAAGGATGTGTGCTCATCCCTGTAGATTGGTGCTTTCAACTCATTTTAGAGCTTTTAGAATCCCTCTTGCAGGCAATGTCGATGGAATTACCACTTACAGAGCAGGTGCCTCTGTATTGCTTAATCCCTGGCATGATGGACTGGATAAATACACTGGATAGCTTTTCTGAATGGGTTTCAGATGTAAGAAAAGAAAAAACCATGAATTTGAATCCAGAGAGTGCATTTCCTTTCACTCAAGCAATTAGCAATAATGCCCTGTTCATTGCAGATACTTGTGATGCATTGAAAGCTGTCTACCAGGAGCCATGCCTTCTCTTTGTCTACCCAAGCGCCTTTCTCGAAAATAGCTCATTAACTATTTTATCGAAGTGGGAGATGCATGAAGCGAATCTACTAATACTTGTGGAACCCTATTGTAATGCCTTTTTAAAAATACATGGAAGATTTCGACAAGGAAAACCTCGTATCAAGAAATACATTCCCTCCATGGGTCCAAGAATGAAATGTGCTTACTTCTCATTCGATGTACGTCTTGATACCAAAGATATACACTCTTTAGTAAAAGAGAATGCTATCCCTTCTCTAGCTTTGGTTGAAGCAGCGGCTTCCTCTCGGCATTTCCTATCGATTCAACCTACTTTAAAGATATTTGAATTGAAGCAAGGCAAAACAACCCCTCTTTGGCATGTTTTTGATAAAAATACACCGTATACGTTCTTAAATTCCTGTAGTCGAGGTACCATTTTACAGCGTGAGTTAGATTACATCCCTTTTCAGGATATCCCCTCTTCTTCCTTAGAAACTACCACTTCACACCAAGGCACAGCACAGAGAATCCGTGCGACTATGCTGTCTGAAGTATCTCTCCATTCTGATCAATCGCAAGGGTTACGTATTTCTAACTGTGTGATGCACGCTCCTTCTCCGCCTCCGCCGCCATCCCCTCCCAGCGCCTGCAAAAATCCTCCTCATCTCACTGCCACCTCTGTGCAGCAACCCACGGGTATACCCCCTGCATCTGCCTCCCATTCTTCCTTGGATGTGTTTGTGCAGGACTCCAGGGTGAAGGAACCCTCTTCTATAGATTCCTCCTCTATCTTTGATTTACAAAGGGCTATCCTCTCAGGCAGCGCTACACCGGACCCTCACCTGGTGGTGCCTATGCGTGAGGAAGCGCCAGAAAGTCTCCCCAAAACTTCTGATTTATATTTTGGAACTCTGTCAGCTGAAGCGCTTATGAAATCTCTTCAAAAACGAGGGTATCATGTAGCTTGTTCAGATATATCTCCTTCTTTCCCCTCTCTAGAGACAGAGACCTCTAGAAATATACAAAAAAATGCCTCCCTGCTTCTCACAGTACCCGATATGCCTGCCTGTATTCGATTTACTGCAGATTTTATTACAGAGATTGACTGCGCAAAGAAAGTTGGACGGAAACATATAAAAGAAGCCATTTTAGAGAATTTAATACTTCTTGGCTGTAAGGTAAAGCCCAGCCCATGCCCCTGTGAATGACTGGCAAATTTTTAGTATGGAAATTGGATGTCTAGACTATTTTATTTTTTATAAATTTGGATATAACTGAAAGCTTCCTTGAAGCGATCTACGATTTTTAAGTGCATTTCATCACGGGGATTATAGAGGAGGGGGATGATGCAGATTTTAAAACGAAGGAATCTCCGCCACAAAATCCTTTCAGGATAAAATCTAGGATACTCTTTGTTGATTTAGTAACGCTTTAATATCTCTCTCGTATGAAAAATTGCATGAAAAGTCACCACCAGGTGATCCAAGACTACCCTCTTAGCATTGCCTCCTGTAGCTTTGATTTTTCACGTAGAGTGGGATGTTTGTTTGTCCAATTGAGAAACATGGGAGATGAAAGCTATGGTTTTCATCTTTAAGGATGCATTTCTTTGTGAATGGAGGTGCAAAGACAACCCATCCAGACGTATTTCTATTTTTACAAAAACAGATGTACATAAAAAAAATAAATGAGAAACTCTTTTTCCTGCTTCAATCAGCTTGGTGAGTACGTAAGGCATAGCCGTTCTGCACACTGAAGAGATTACAACCGAAGAAATGCCACGTCACGAATTTGTAGCAACTGCGATGAATTTGAAAGTGAATGGGAGGAATTTCCGGTGAATGGGAGGAATTTCTGGTGAATGGGAGGAATTTCTGGTGAATGGGAGGAATTTAAAGTGAATGCGATGAATTTAAAGTGAATGCGATGAATTTAAAGTTAATACGATGAATTTCTGGTTAAAAAGAAAGAGGATTTTGAAACAATGGGAAGAGTGTCGAATTAAAACAGCGCAAAGATGTTGAAAATGGTTTAATAGAAACAGCAAGAGATCGTCTGAGAGTTAAAAATAACTTCATTTGAACAAAAACGTTACAGGCATACACAGTTTTCTCGGCTAGACAACAAAAGAAAAATGCAGCACCGTCACGTCTCTCTTTCAGAGTTTTTTCTACGTGAATAGGCAGAAAATCACGTATACAAATGATGAACATTTGGGGAGTATTCAAACACTCCATGCTGCATGGGATCCATCCCACGTGAAAACATGGATCGTTTTGATCGCCTGGCCCTTCTCAAAATCGTTTCTGTGTTTGTTTCATCGATTGTTTTATGGCCTACAGCATGGTTTAAAAGGGATTGACTCTCCTCCGCTTTCCTCTCCTCGTGATGATTTAGACACTCTAAGCGGCATGCCAAACTATGGCTATTCAGTGGATTCTCATTATGTAAAATACAGAGAGACATGAAGCGAGCAAACCAATCGGGAACATAATAATTTCCTTGTGTAGAGGGAGAAGAATTCCCTGTAAGAGATGGATGTGTTTCTCTAATAAAATGTGTATGAAGAAAACATTTCACAAGGAAATGAACTTGTATAGCCTCTGAGTGGAGCGTAGATCTCTCTGCCGTATCCATTAGCAAAAATTTTACGTTGGTTAGGCGAGGAATGGGAGAGGTGAGCACAGATCCTCTTCTGTGTGAATCTGTTTAATAAGAACAAATACATTGGATGTTTTAGCGTTTACAAGGCGATAGAAAGATTCAAGAACTCTCGTTGTCCATATATATATATCTAAACTGTATTCAAATTGTGATAAAGGAGTACCCACACCAAAGAAACAAAGCATGGAATCTTCTCACACAGGCAGCTCCTGAAGAACGTTTATCAAAGACTGTGAAAAAGGGGGGGGGATGATCCTTTCAATGAATGTATATCATCAAAGTGTGTGAGAATCATAAAGGATGAGAGGGAAGCCACAAAATGGAATAAGATGCTTACAGTAAGAGAGAAAGAGAGAGGAGGATACTAGGAAGTGAGAAGATAGATTTTTTTAGAGAGAGAGAGACTAGGAAGAAAAAAATAGAGGAAGGTTTAACAAATTCCTAATAACAGAGAAAGGTCTACCCCCTTAAAAACAGCATACGAATAAAAGATCAAACACAAAAAACTAATAAATTAAAGATCTACCCAAGCTAAAGAAAAATAAACGCTCCTCCCCATTCTCATGCGATATCCCTTTCTCCCTGCTGACAACTTTCCACACAACGTACAATAAGAAGGCAATTCTCTGAGTTTTTTGCCAGTATAAGCCTTCCATTGTAAAGGATTTGAATCTCCTAACAAAGAGATTCCCGCCAAGAGGGGTTTGATATTCACATGAGAAGAAGTAGATAAGCTCGAGAGAACATCATAGTTTGAAATAGAATGCCGCTGAAATAAAGGAAGGGAATTACAAAGGGAGGAACAGCGTGATTGGGAGGATCGTGATTTTTTTTTCCAAGCCGAAGGAAAAAGAAAGGCAAACGAAGGTACCTCATGAATAGGAAAGGCCTTGAAGGAGGCACTTTTACTGTTGCAAATCAAAAAATAGGAGGCATCTACACGCGTGTTGGGAGGAACTTTTATCTTCAGAGAATCCGTTGAAGCTTTTCCAAGCAAGGAAGAAGGCTTCGATGAAGTTAAAGCGGTTTTACCTTTGGAAGAGAGGGTAGGAGGTGATCGCTGTACCGATGGCATAGCCAGAGGTCCATTTTCTTTAGTTCCAGAGAAAAAGGAGGAGGTGGATGAAATGCTAGCCTCAGTCTGTAACTTCCCTGCTGGTGGCACGAACGAAGGGGAACCCTCCGAAAACTTCTTTGCTGCTTGATGTAAAGCTTTCATGGTTGAAGGAATCGTTTGAGCACTCACATACGTTGTGATCCAATTTGGAAGTGTAATTCTGAAAAAGAAGAAATTCGTTTGGTCCATTTAAAGGTATACATTCCTGCCATGTACGTGAAGGGGGGAATCTTTTAAGAAAAGAAGATAGTGCGTTTATAGAAACGTAGGAAGGTATACTCTTCTTTCAAACAGAAGAAATATACACGCATAGATGTATGGGAAAGTGAAATCTTTTAAAAAGAAAGAAAGAGAGAGAGAGAGAAGCTATGCAAATTAAAAAGATAGGAAGGTAAACTATTTCAGAGAATAAATTTTTAATAAAAAGCAAGCCATAGTCCCCTGTAAGACGTAAAATCGAAACCACTCCTTCAGAAACTACAATTTTTAAAAATAAAAAAATAAATACAGGCCAAGAAATTTCTGTAGAGTCTACACAAGGCATCCCATGCGCACTCTCGGAGGGAAGAAACCAAAAAAAACATACAAGAGAAGCCACTCTCTCTCGTATACAGATTAAGAAACACAAGACAGAGAAACACAGGGGAGTTCATTGGATGAAATGTCTACCTCGGATCATCACAATGATACAGGATATACTCTACACCGGGTTGATCGATATTTTTCTCTGGATTGGTAGGATATAAAACCAAAGTAGAGTGATAATCGAGAATACGAACGCTTGAGGGGATCTCTGGACATTCAGGATGATACACAGCTTCTTGGACAGAAATTATAGCCCCCTCCATGGCTTTAATACGTCTGGAATATACAAAATCTCGTCCCTTCACCGGCCAAGGAAGCCGGAATCGCCAATACACGATTTCTTCCAAAGACTCAGGCTGTGTTTCTCTTTGATCTGGATTTTGAATCGTTTCAGAAGCTGCAGGAGAGGTAGGCTGTGCCTCACTGGATATATGAAACGCAGCAGCAGGTGTACGTTCACGTAGTACCATTTGTCGAGTATTCACCACACCACAGGGAGTCTCAGGATGTGGTGGCGCTTCTTCTAGCGGGAAAAAAGAAAGTGTGGAGGCAGGGAGTGGATCTGCTTGTTCAAGGGAAGTGTGAGAAGGGGGGAGGGAGGATATCCAAGACGATCGCTCTGAACTCTCCAAAGAAAGGGTGGAGGCACCCGAGACGCCCTTCCGAAGTTTCCTTCTCTCAAAACTCTCCTGGGTGTAAAAATGGACCCTACAATCATCAGAATTAGAGAAGAGAAGATTCATCAAAGAAAGGGAGAACAAGGGAGGTCTCTCCTGAGGAGGAGGCAACGTGCAGGTCTTTTCAACAAAAATGGGAAAGAAAGGATTCCACAAGGCCACAGAAGAGGGGAGGATTGGATAGTCCTCGGATAGCCTAGAGGAGTCCCATTCAGGAGAAGCACTCGGTGGTCGTTTATACGTGGAAGATGTGTTTACTTCTTTCAATTTTGATCCTGAAAACGCTCTTGTTACTTTGCAAAAAGAAGTTTCAGAGTTCTTTGTCGACTTATAGGAAGTTTCCGTTGGGTTTGGATGGCCAGACGAATAAACGTTATCCTCTCCATCCTTATCATCCCCTACGGTGTAGGATTCGATAATCCGCACGATGTCGATGTTCTCATCCCAGCTCTGACGGAATTCTAAATCGTTGATCGTTTTATTATAGGCAGAAACGGAAATATCATCAAATTTTCCCCTGGCCATATATTCGTATTTCTGTGTTTCTGAAAGAAGATAGCAAAAATTTTTAATCAAAACATATTCAGAATGAAGAATACGTGTAAAGGAGGGGGACCACGCGCTTGTAATCCATAAAATCTACTCTACAGGCATCCCTTATTAGGAGAGAATACCAGAGAGAGAGAAAAATTTCCTCTTCTACAGATACTAAGAGGGTGAGAAGAGATGGGTAATTTTTTGGTAGCGTAAATATCCATTTTTCAGAAGGCTATATGTATCAGAAGAAAAAAAAATTATAAGCGTCATTCTTAACCTCCGATTCTTCTCCGCCAAAGTGTGCATTCAACAGCAACGCATAAAAGCTCCCATTCAGACATGTCCAAACATTCTGCTTTCACCGAATTACAAAATTCAAAACATTTTTTAATTTTCTTGTCTGAAATAATGGCTTTGCGTTTTGGTTTCGTAGACTCCTCTCTAGGAATGGTTTCATGCCTATTTTCAAGGGTGTCCTTCTGTAGAATAGTTCCATAAGAGGGTAAATTTCCACGATGAAAATGTGTATCCATTCGCTCTATATGCTGCCCTAAACCCCACCCTTCAACTTGAAAAGGCTCACGGTTTGATAAATCTCCTTCAAAAATTAGTGGAACACGATTTCCTATGGGAGGGGAAGGCTTAAAATTTTTTAAAAAAGAGGACGAATGTGATGAAGGAGGTTCTCCTTTTATTGAAGTAACGCCCTCAGTTTCCTTCATAATCTATTGAAATGCAACCAAATTCATAAAATTGGAAAAAAAATCGTTTCGCAGGAATATCCTATTCAATCATGAAACGAAGAAGGATCAATGGTATTCGTGTGCTGCACCCCCGAGAAAAGGGGCAAAATAAAAATTCTCTGTCATCACAAAGTATCTCATTATTTAAATTGGTGAACAACGCAAGTAGCATATAGACTAGACACTTCGCATGAACCTCAAACAAAATATCAATCCGGAGATCCATTCTTAAACTACATTAAACCATGAGTATATTGCATAATCTAATATTTGCACTTACCGGCTGCGGATGTCTCACCAAAGAATCCTCATTCTTCGAAACATAGGTTTCTGTTGCGCAAGAAATATCTGCTCCAGAGAATATTTCCTTCAGAGAGTTTTTCTCTTTCAGCACACCATTATGATGCCTATAGCACGGGTTTAACAGCTTCATGGAACTTTGTGGCTCTTCAGAAGCATCCTCAGCGGTTCCCCAAGATGGACGTACGTTCGGAGATGATTGCTGACTTTTATCAACGTGAGGAAGTTGAAGGGTTGATGCAACGACCCACACGGAGCAGAGCCAAAGAGAAACGATTAAAACTCGCCATAGAGAGCACGTACTATGAAAAGGGAATATCCTTACAGGGGCATGCTGCTTACACAAATACACCGATTCCATGGTGAAGGTGCCATGGAAAGGAATGAATTCAGCATACGACCACATCGGGAAGAAGAGGAAAAGGACTTATTCAACCTAACACTAATCCCTCTCTCCTCACACCATCAACCGATGCTGTCGCATATCATTTCTTGCTATAACGTAATGTAGGGTAGAAAGAGGGTAAACTGCTAAAGGCAGCTTCCCTATCTCTGAATTCAGCAACGAAGAATTCAGTAAAGCAAAAGTTGTGTGGCATGAATATGATACTAGCCGGCGAAACGCAGTAGAAAGCTATCAGCTGAGATAGAGCGTAGCCAGCGCAACCGCGAGCATAAGATCAACCTAAGGAGAAAACAAATTTAAATACTTCAAATATGATCAAAAGTTATGTTTAGTGGGACAGTATAAGGAAACAATGCTTGAGCAACAAAAGAAAGAAAGCTAGCTCTAGTGGATCCATCCTCTGCTTTCTCTCTATCTGTCCGCAATAGTTTTGTTTAAGTGAAGTAGTTAATTTCTTTTGTACCGGTGAGTATAGATAATGCGGCGAGTGTTACACACAAAGAAGTCAAAGTTTGAGCTAATCAACTGTATAATACTTCGTAAAAAAGATACCTTAATATTTCTCAACTTTTAGAATCTACCAAGGCATTTTGTATATTAAATCATTGATGATGTGCTGATTCCCTATTCATTTCAGGAATAATTATATTTCTTTTCCTGCAAACTTAGTTGTTGCAGAAAAGGTTTCAAAAAATACTCTTTTGTTTAGATGTAATAAATACCGATAGTTGTTTTTTTATTGTGCAAATTGCAATTTTTTTAATGTTTCGTCTATTCATCCAATAGTGATTTAATTACGAAATGCGGCAATGTAAACGGCGATAAATTTTTGCTGTTTTCAACAAATTTTAAAAATAACCAAAGCTTACCTGCTTTAAAAAGAAAAAGATTCTCTTTTCATTTTCCAGGGAATACTGATAACTTGATATGACAAAATTATAGAAATTCACTGTACGGATAGATAGTTTCTTCAAAAAATACAACCACACCTAATGTGGCAACCCATATGTCAACAGTGTTGAATGATTCAGTTTGGCAGTAATATTGTGGCCGCGTGTAGTAACTAATTTGTTTTCATCTAGAATAAAGTAACTTGTGCTGGGAGTAGGATACAAGGAATTCTCATGTTGAGTGATAGATGCTGTGAGCCTGTTTAAACAATTATGAAAGGACTGTCGTCCTCACGAAAGAGAGAAGATGGAAACTTACCAAAATTTGGCCTACTGAAATTGCAAAACCCAAAATATTATTATAACATTTAGGAATGACTACTAATTCTGGATAGCCCTAATTGATTGTTCATTACAACGGAATTAGAAGGAGAGACGAAATTATTGAAAGTCTGTTTGACCCTACTGCAAAAATGGAATAATGTGAAGAAGGAAGAGACTGTAGAAGAAGATTCGACAGTAATTATCGCCTTCCTCAGTAGTAGGGTTTAGTTAGTAAACCACACAAAGTTAGAGAACTCTAGCTTCGTTCCATTTTGGTTTTTGGTAGAAGAACTATGCTTAATTGGGAGAATCTTTTTATGTGTTTCTACGCTCTCCAACTTCTTTTTTAAAGTAATTACCAAAGGTTTTAAAAAACTGTTCACTGAACGAAATAGCCAAAAACCATTGTCGCAATTCACACATTGATTACTTCGAGTAGCTGAAGAACCGACTAATTGCAACACTACTTATACTATCGAAACGCAAATTTTATTGGTTTTTCTTTTCAATAGCACATTCCTTAATTATAGAGTGCTTCATTCCATTCGAATTGTGAAAAACTAAAACTGGGAAAAAAAATTAATACAAAAAGTGTCGAGGTGCATATCATTATTTTGCTAGCAGGCACATCTAAAAGATTAATTTCGGTTTTGGAACGATTTCATTAAAATAATTTTCTCTAAATGCTGAATCTACCTGAAAGAGGTATCCTTTTTTCCCTTTAAAATCATTATTTCAGTAAAATAAATTTTTATCTTTTACTTAACGCTACTTTTAAATCTATTTTAATAGCATCTACTTACCTTGGTGTTGCAATATGCAATGAAAATTACGTAGTGTTATGCTAAAGCAACCGTAGTTAGGTCTCATTGCTTTCTAAAGCACCTTTTTGTAACTATCCAATCAGCGCTTTTTTTGCCGCAAATCAGATGCAAAATATCAGTTACATAATATGCTAAAATTGGGAATGGCAATCGCCTCAGCATAGATCTAAGTGGCATTTATTGCGTTGGTGCCTTCTGAGTAACCTAAACTTGCCTAATACAACGTACTGCATATTAACGAATTGAAACTTGGGAAATAGAGCAATCGATTACACACCCTACAACTGGGATATAGCAAAATCCAAGGACACCGAACCAGCAGCACATCATGAAAGTGGCAACATAGGCACAGAAAAACGAACTATTTGCATTAGGAAGAGAGTAAGACCTCTTTGAGTGCACTAAAATTTTGCTGCCAAACTTCTTTCGATCTATATATGCGCCTACAACAGAGATAATAAATACTACAGTCAAAATATTTTGCGTTATCGAGATAACCATAGCTACAGTAAGAGGAGTAACATACAAGCGTATCGACTTCGGGAGAAATTCGCCACTGCGCTACTTCGAAATAATACTATATTGATCAGTAGCATCGCCCATTATTGTTTGAGTTGCACTGCAATTTGCTGTGGAAATATGAGGCTTAAAAACATTACCATTTATTGTTAAAGTTAGGATAAACTGAATAATTTTATGCACAATATTACTGTGATTGCGAAGATGCACCATTATTTATGTCTAGGCACGCTTCGTTTGAATTCATGGATAGTTTTGCATCACTAAGCAACAACATGACTATTGGGGAAGGCTCTTCCGAACGAGTTTTGAATTCTTCAGATAACAAGGCTGGATTCGGTCCTGATGCCGTATTTCCATGCAATTCACCCTCTGTTGCAATAGATGACGTAGTAGTATTGACTTGCTTATGTGATTCTCCATGTAAGTTCTGTATTTCTTTCTCGCTAACGGAAGATGGAATACTTTTGCTTCAGTACTTTCCCTTGCAGCTTTTTGCCTTTAAATAATTTTCCTAGTAATTTTGGAAGTCCCTTTTGCCGAGCAGCATTTGAGCAATTTTTTTCTAGTGCTTGATCAATACCAGTCTCCTGCGCTTCAATAACCTCAATAGTAGATGGGAGCGACACTAAATTTTCATAAGTTTGAGTTTCTTTTTTTGATTCATTCAATTGTGAACTTTCCCTTTTTTCGAAATGATCTAATTTGTTAAGGCATTCTGTTTCATCCCGCGGT